>JWIV01000056.1:1467577-1538430 GCA_000966865.1 Fusarium sp. JS626 | reverse complement strand
TATTAACTGGCTTATTTTTCTTTTTATTATTTATATTAATAATTATTAATATTAATAATAATAGCTATAAGGTTATTAAGTATTTAAGGCTTAACTTAGATATTTATTATAGTATTTTTAACCTTAGATTTTAAGCCTTAATATACTTAGGCTATATTAATAGCTTTATTCTAGTTTAACTTAGCTAATTAGTATTAATATTTAGCTAGGTAAGTAGCTATAGATCTTTTTTACATTAGCTATTAGATTTTAGCCTTTACTTTTTATTTTTTATTTATAATTCTAAAGGTATAGATAAGTTCTTTTTTAAAGTTTTTATATTTTTTATATATATATTTAATTACTTTTTTTTATTTATAGTATAGATAGTTAATATAGTTATAAATAGTAGGTTTTATTATTTATAGTGCCTTATTTTTTAGGAATTCTATTATATAATATACTTAGAGTTTATTAGTAATAAATTATACCAGGTAGTATATTTAGTAGCTTTTTAAATTAATAAGGAACCCCTAGAGTTTATCTAAATTATTATTATAGCTATTAGGCTAATAAGGTTAGAGGATTTCTTTTAGGTCTTTACCGGTTATAGTAAGTATTATAGTATATTTAATATATTCTTTATATAATTTCTAAGTATTATTTACGTTTTAACTAAGTACTTTAATAAGGTTTATAACCTTATTAAGTTTTTCCTTTAGGTTTTTAATCCTAATTAAGGACTTCTTAGAGTTATATTTAATAGTATTTAGTAAGTTATTATAGTTTTTTTATATATTTTTAATAATTTATTTAAGTTTTTTAACCTTATTTTTATAAAAAGCTAGGTAAACTTTAAGGGTTTTTCCTTTTTCTTTATTAATATCTATAGGTATTTCTAGAAGTTCTTTAATAAACGTAATATTCTTAGCTAGGGTTACCTATTAATTATATATAGCTATAATAAGTTAGTTAAGGGTTACTAAAGCTATTACATTTTATATTACTTAAAGTAATACGGTATAATACTAAATAAGAGCTATTAATATATAACGGTTAGATTTCCTAAGGGATAAACTAGTCTATATTAGGTTTATATTAATAGATATTATAAGGTATTATATTAAGTAGTTATAAAGTATTATATCTCTTAATAATAAATAGTACGGTTTAGGTATATTTAGATAAAGAAATTATATTAATAATTAGTAAGCTAAAGTTTATAAAAGTATTAATAAGTATAATCTATATATTAAGGCTTTATATATAAAGCCGATAATATTTAGGGAATAATATTATTCTTAGACCAATATAGTTCTAGGTTACTATTAGTCTTACTAGTAGTTAGTTTTATAATAATTAGTTAATACGTAATAAATATATAGGGTATATGTAATGTAAGCGTAAGGGTTATAATAATAGCCCTATAGAGACTGTATATAAAGATATAAAAAGCTTTTTTATAACTAGTTAAGGTAACCTTTTTTATTTATATAATATAATTATTAATATAATAGAGAAGAAAAAGAAGGATTATAATACTATTATAGGTAATAATATAATATAGCTTTACTATAATTACATTAGAAGAAAGTAACTAGGCTAAAAAATTTTATAAGTTAGCTTCCTTACTATTAACCTAATTATATAGTAATATTACCTTACTAAAGCTATAATTAAAGCTAATTAAAATAGCCCTATACTTTATATTTATATAGGTTATTTTATATAGTAAATAGTATTACCTTATAGCTATTAAATTCTTACCTTTTTATATATAAATAAACTATTTATAATAAATAATATTCATCCCTAGTAATAGCTAAAGAAACCCTTAGTAATAATACCTTTATTTTTAATATAAATTTTACTAATTTTAAATTATAAGATCTTAAGTAATTACTTCTTTTTATATAAAACCTATAGGTTATTAAAAACCTTTACGGCCGGCCGAAAAAAGTAATTAATATTAAGTAAGAGGTTCTTATAAATTTATAAGTTATTATATTAATAAAGCTAAATAAAGTAACTATAAGGCTACCTATAAAGCTAAGTACCTACTGAATCCTCTCTTAATATAAGGTTAAGCCCCTCTATACCTTATAATCCTAGCTATTATTTTTATAAGGTTTAATTTTATATATATAAATAAGGCTAAAGAAAATAGTAAATAGATAAGGGGGTAGGAAGCCGGCAGCTAGTATTTAAATTACCTATTAATTATTAAGCTTGGCGCCGAAATAAGTATTTTAACTGTCTTAATAGCTTTAATTAATATATCTTAAATCCGTTATTATAGTACTTTTCCTTACAGCCAATTTATATATAAAAAAGGGAAAATCCCTTAAGGACCTGTAAGAAATTTTACTAATATATAACTTTATTTATATATCTAGTAATTGTTGTTTATATGAATAGCAAAACTCTAATGATTTACACTGACCCATTTCTAACTGCGAATCGGATTATTCCTACTACAGCACAGTCCACCTGCACCCATGACATGAGAATGCTTTGGCATATGATCATGCTAAATAGGGATAAACACATGAAAGGGGTCGAGTAGATGCAACAAATTCCGCCTGTTACTGTCATGCGATTGGATTTGATGCTTTGAGTATTGATTGAGCTCCTGGAAGCTCAATAAAAAATGCCTGAGCTCGAAAAATCAATGCGTTGTTCGCAATGGAAATCGAAGTCCTGTAGTATGTACGTATCGATCTTGTTATGGGTTTATTGTGATTATATATTCATGTCTTAAAATCGGTCGAATCATTGACAGGTGGTAGTGACAATGTACTTTATCCACGTAAGGTGGCGAAAATAAAATAGAAGATAAGTGAAAGATTGTCCAATGATAGCATAAGTATCGCAGGCTTAAGAGAGACGAACTCGAATATTTCAACATGAATTGCCCCAAGGCGAAGTGAGTGCTGAAGGTTTGTAGTTGCGGAGTCGGCGGAGAGAAAGAAGGACATGGAACCTTATCATCCTATCCAGACACAGCTTCCCAGGAACCATAACGATATCCAGCTTGATAACGAATAAGCTTTGTCTCCTGGTATGTGTTCGTCATTGCTTCCCTCCTGTACCCCTCTAATGTTACTCAACGGCGATATAAACGCTCATGGCTGAGGACTGAGGGGCCGCCGCCCATCCGAAGAGTCGTCAGCAACGTCTTTTCACCTTTTGGGTAAGTTTGGCAACTGTCAGTTTTCAATACGAAACCTAAAAGACGATGATCTATTTCCGGAAAGTGATTTTGTCGGTATGTTAAGGAATGTTGTATTGCGCGTATTCTTTTAAAGTTGGTGGCTTATATCGGCCATGTTCCAACAAACGGGTAGGCGTACACCCGGTGGGATAATTAAATATGCCAAAGAAATATAATAAAAATCCATGACTCGCGGCGGGAGAAAATGCTCTCCCATCACAACCGAGCCCAATCCATTTTCGTACAACAACCCCGGTTCTTTGCCTTGGTAATAAAATTAATACACGGTTCCGAGCCCATCACAATGTCTGTAAATTTGGGACGAGAGGATGCCGATAAGGAAATCCTTGCTGTTGGCTTCACTCCAGCCCTGTCGTCGATCCGAGTGTGCTCTGTCGGCGCAGCTTGTTGTTGAGTCCGTTGAATACACGGCTTATTGACTCCTTTCTTCCCCTTCGGAGAGCTTGCGCTTGCTCTGTGACAAGTGAATCGACACGATCTAATGCGTCGATAAAGTTGTGAAATTCGGCGTCATCTTCGTAGCTCAGATGTTCGTCTCGTAGAGCCATGTACTCTATCTCGTGGTTGCTCAGAGTGCTCTCATTGGATGCTGTTGAGGAGGTCCGTCTTGATTTGATGGGGTTGCTGACAGAGCTGTTGTTTGTGTTGGACATGATTGAAGGATTGTGTGAAGATTGAGAGAAATAATTCTGAATTCGTGATATCAAGGCGTTCAGAGTCAAAGATGAGATGGGAATTAAAACAATCGTATGATGAATTGATGAATGATGAAAGAAGACAATTGAGCGAGGCGGCAGCTGCAGGGTATATAAATTATACTTCAATGGGGCCGTACGTAGTATGAGGCGGGGTGGATACGAATCTATCGAGTAGCCGCATATAAGATGATCCAAGCTGACATGCTGTGTTTCCTCGGCAGGCGTCATGGCAAATCAGTCTAGGATCGTCACCTTCGCTTGGAAACATGGTTCCAATCAATTCAATGCACGCACACAGGTGCGTGACAGGTTCATGGGCCATATACAACGCTATTTTGCTATGTATGCATTCCTCGGCGCTGTCAGCCAGCGGTGTGTATCCCCTTGTGCCCACACATTTTGTGTAATGGTCAGTTAGCTAGCGTGCTGAGTATCTGTTGTCACTGTAGATGACGACGACGGCCCTGAAAGGGTGGATTCACGGATGCTAAAACCAGGTGATATTTCTAAAAAATGACATCTTATACAGCTTGGTATGAACCTTTTACTTCTTGGGCTCCTCCTTCTTCTCCTCAGGCTTGGGTGTTGGCAGCTTGAATGACTCGGGTGTGCGGTCCTGTCCAGCTCCAACAGGCTCCCAGGCGCTGGAGCCACCCTCAAAGTTACGGAAGGCCTGGGTGAGCTCCAGAGGCTCGGTGACGATACGCTTCTTCTCCTCATCGTATCTGATTTCGGTGTAACCGGTCAAGGGGAAGTCCTTGCGCAGAGGGTGTCCCTCGAAACCATAGTCGGTCATGATTCGTCGAAGGTCAGGGTGACCGGCGAAGAAGACACCGTAAAGGTCGTACACCTCTCGCTCGTACCAGTTGGCACCGTCAAAAAGTCCGGTGATACTGGGAACGGGAGAGGCCTCATCGGCGTAGGTCTTGACACGGATTCGGGAGTTATGACGAACAGAGAGAAGGTTGTAGACGATTTCGAATCGGTTCTCGCGCGTGGGGTAGTCGGCAGCAGTGACTGTGCTAACCTGAGTGAACTCAGCAGCGGTGTTGTCTGTTCTGTTTCAGCAGGTGTTTCATAGCCAATTGACGCGATACTAACACTTCAAGAAGCTGAAGACAGGGTAAACGCCTGAGGGTGAGATGTAGATAGTGAGTTCGTCCTTCCAGACAGAGAACTGCTGGATGTACTTGGGAAGACAGCCCATCAACCAGGCACCGTAGCGGTGCATGTTGTCGGACTTGCTCTGGTACTTGTCGGCGGGGTTGACAATCGGGGCCTTCAGAACGCTGGCATGGTCTCGAGGGGCCTTTCGCAGGTTGGGCGACTCCTTCGGCATTGCGACATATTGACGGGCTGTGTTGGACAAGCAGCGGATTGCTTGATCGTTGCGGACCTGGATGGAGGGCTTCGCGGGTCGTAGAGCTGAGACCAAGGCCCTGCTTCGGGAAATACTGGTCGCCATGGCCGGTTATGTGACTATTCGAGGCCAATTGACGATTGGAGAAGTCGTCAAGACGAAATACCTTATGGTGTTGGTAATGATGCTGCAAGCATTGGCTTGAGAATCTTAGTGCCACAGTCGTGATGGAGTACCCCCGCGGTTCAGCCGAGAATAAAGCTCTACTTCACTTAGCGTGCTTCACTGACCAGAAAAGAGGTACTTGTTTATCAGGCCGTCCCTTCTCCCTGAGTTCAATGACGGATATGCCGACACGTGATTCGAGCTCCAAGCTAGACTGTACATGGTATAGTCACATATTCCATCTTTCACTTTCCCGCAGCCTTGATGCATACCAAACACCGTTCCTCTCCTCGTACTCACATTTCCACTTCCGCTCATCGTATTTTGATCTTCCCATTTACTACACTTCAACCTAATTACACACTGTCAACATGGCGCCCCAAGATTCGTTCATAGAAGAGGAGGAGGACACCTGGTATGATTTATCACCTGCCCGAGGGGTAGCACTCGCAGTGCACTGCTCCTTGGGTAATGAAAGCTTGGTACCCAAAGCTGACGATTTGACAGCCCCCTCTGTATCGAAGAGTTCGATCTTTCGGATCGGAACTTTCGACCATGTCCTTGTGGCTACCAGGTGCGACAGCCCATTAGCTTGCTGGCTAAGGCTGCTCTTACGGCCACGTTTAACTAACAATGGAGCTATAGGTGTGCCAGTTTTGTTTTAATAACATCAAGAATAATATGAACGGCTTATGTCCCGCCTGCCGACGACCTTACGACGAAAAAACGATACAATGGAAAGTTGTTACCCAGGAAGAGTATGCTGGCCCCTGCCTCGCAACCGTTCCATGCTGACGAACCCCTCTAGAGTCGCCGAGTTCCGTGCGAATATTCAGAAGAACCAGAAGAAGCGAGCTTCCGACCAACGACAGAAGGAGCTAATGAAGCGGGAAGCTGAGAAGGAGAACCGTAAGAACCTCATCGGTGTGCGTGTTGTTCAAAAGAACTTGGTCTATATCACAGGCCTGGCTCCCACTGTTAGAGAAGACGAGCTGCTCAAGACACTGCGAAAGCCCGAATTCTTTGGTCAATACGGCAATATTCAAAAGATATCGATCAGTAACCGAAAGAGCTCGGATGGCCAGCACCAGTCCTTGGGCATATACGTCACCTTCGAATACCCGGAAGAAGCGACGCGTTGTATCCAAGCCGTGCACGGATCACAAAATGGGGACCGAGTCCTGAAGGCACAGCACGGCACGACGAAATACTGCTCAGCTTGGTTGAAGAATGAGAAGTGCGGTAATCCTGGTTGCATGTTCTTGCACGAGCAGGGCGATGAGGAGGATAGCTACTCCCGCCAGGACCTGTCTTCTATGAACAGTATCGCTTCTCAGCGGCCTTTACCCGGAGGCGGCTCCCGGTCTGCTTCCCGACAACAAGCTCCTCATCCTACACCACCACCTGTCGTATCCTATCCGATGACACGATCCATTAGTAAAGAAGGGTCAGAGACTGGTGCCGACGGGTCAGCACTGCCGTCCTCAGCCAACTGGGCACGTAACCCCCAGCGGAGTCGTAGGGGCAGCCTTGCCACTAGTGGTGCTGCATCTAGCCCTGCTGTCTCATCAGCTCAGCCCGTGACGGCAGAACCCGTGCCGGAGGAAGCTGTCGAGGAAGAAAATGAACAAGAAGAGGGAGACGATGACGGAGATGACGAGGAAGAATCTGAATCCGAGTCCGAGTCCGAGTCTGACTCTGAGGAGCCTCAAGAGGAGGAGCCGGTGGCTGGTCCCTCGACTTCTAAGGTCAATGAGTCTAATTCTTCCACACTGTCTGCGGGAACCCCCGACAGCAGGCTCAAGGAGATCCTCAAGACCTTGGGAAGCTGCCCTTGGCCCATCTTTCCTGATGCCCCAGCAGACTGGCCGCCTATGTTTGATCCTCATGGCGGTGAAAAGCGTCGAGCAATGCGGGAAGAGGAGGACTCGCGTCTGAGTGGTGAACAAGAAGAGCGCCCTGAAGCTCGCGAGCCATCTGAAGGAGAGCCAGAGACTGGTGGCAGCCTTGCTCTAGGAGGAGAACCTGAGGACCGTGACACATCCAACGACAATAGAGGTTTCGATCGTCGACCCAGCACTCAGCCTCCTATTCAACGAGGCTCTACAGATGGCCTGTTCGGACCCGCTCTTTCTGGAGCTTTACCTTTTGGACAAAACTCAGGCAACCCAGGTTCTCGCTCTATGACACCTCAGCAGCTGTTCCTCAGATCTCAGAGTGGTTTTGATGAACCCCCTCCTGGCATTTCTAACCAAAGCAATGCTTTCCAGAACCAGAATCAGAGCCAAGGTCAGGGCCAAGGCCACAACCGTCAATCGTCGAGATTCAATTTCGCCAATGACAATGCAAGCTCTACCACCAATGTCAAGGTTGCAGCCAACCCTCGTATCATGGCTCAGCAGTCTTCCATGATGCCCAATACCTTCCAGTCACAGGGCAACAACCAGTTTTACGGTGCTTCCATGCCTGGACCACCACCTGGTCTTAAGTCGACCGGTACACCTCCCAGCATGTTTAACCAGTATGGCGGACAGCCCTTCGGTGGTGCTCCCAAGGACAACTCGAATGATCTTCTTCAAAGTTTAATCGGCCGCGGCCGGGCTGGTAACAACCAGTCCCATGACGCGGGAAAGCGTGAGTTTATGATTTCTTCTTTTTCAAACCAGTACCCACCATCCTCTACCTCCACCCCAGCTCCTGCTTCCGGGCTCCTGCCGTCGCTCTATGGTAACACACCTGGAGCATATCAAGACATGGGCTCCAAGCAGAAGAAGAAAGGGAAGAAGCACAGGCATGCTAACACTTCCTCCTCGGGGGGGAGTGGCTTAGTGGATCTTGCAGACCCGAGTATCTTGCAGGCGCGAATGCAGCACCAGTCTCAAGGTAGCGCCGGAGTCGGACAGGGCTTGTTTGGTGGTCAGAGTCAAGGTGGGTACAACCCCAACATGATGTATAATGCCGGTTATGGGAGATGGTAGTTTTGATATTTTTCGGAGTTGTTGCTAGTTGGGGGCTGGATGTTCGACAACCTCTCAACAACGTCGTCTTTTTCTTTTTCATGCACAACTGGGGGGCGTTCGGAAATTAAGAATAAGGCCAAAAAGTTGCCTTTTGTCTTCCGCGGGGGTACACGAGCTACAACCACATCTTGATTCTGCAGACATCTTTCGAGATCACTGCTCAGGGGGGTCATCTTTGCATCAGGCGTCATCTGCTTTTGGAAAAAACGGCGGGCGACATGGGATTATCTCAAGTCTGCATTCCGACTTTTTGCCAGTCTTTGAATGACGGCACAGGGGGGTTCACGTCAGGCAAGCCATCATCGTCTTCCATAACCCCCTCATGTATGTTAACAATGTCGAATTCATCCGCCTAGATTTGGCGGTAACCTTGGTCAGAAATAGTAATACCCTCTATTCTCTCCAACTCGCCTCTCGCCCCTCGCCTGCTCTCTCCGTTGTCCCTCCGTGGAAGACGATGGTGGTCGCCGTAGCATGACCCTGTCCCCAAAGTCTTGTATATAAATGGGGTGGTTGTTTCGTAGCGTAGTCTTTGTCCTTTGCTTTCATTTACATGCCGAGTGATTGAATCTATACTAACTATCGTTCAGATGATGAGCTGCCGTCCTTGGACGAGGCTACGAACTCTGTCGATGCGTTGGTTAACGACGACCCGATTATCCCTGCAGCTGGCCTGGAAGGTTTCCAGTCTGTACCGCCCGGCTTGCCCCCACCCCCTGGACTTCCAGCTAGCATATCGAGACCTCCGTCTACTCCAGGACAGGCGAGATTCAGCAGTATTGTGCCCGCGTTGCCTAAGATGCCACCGCCAGGACTGTCTCAAGGTGCTTTGACCCCAGATCAATCGCCAAGAAAGCCAAAACCAGTCACGCCTGTCGCCGAAGCTAAAAAGAACATCAAGTCTCTGGCAACTGAAAGTGGCCTATCACGAGAAATCACATCACAGTCGCAGCCTAAGCAGTCTATTGGAGGACCCTTACAGGACGAGGACTTCCCGGCACTGGATGCACTGAAGAGTAAGAGCCGACCTGCTACGCCGACACCAAAGGCTACACCGAAGGCCAAACGACATGCCGAGAAGATCGCGGAAAGGATGATGGCCAAGGCCGCAGCCAGCCAAGAGAACATGGCTCAGGAGAACAAAGTTCAAGAGACCAAGATTCAAGAAGCCAAAGCTCAAGAAGCCAAGGTTCAGGAGACCAAGACTCAGCAGGCAAAATCCACATCAGCAACTAAAATACCAGAGAAGAAGTCTATTGCTGTCAACACCCAAGTTGGGAAGTCTGCTGGGTCCAAGGCTGGGGAGTCACCTTCGTCAACTGAAAAGTCTGCGACAGAAGTTTCAGCTGCTTTCCCTCCACTGCCTACGCCTTCATCTGCTGCAGCTTCATCTCCTGTGATCCGGACAGCACCAAAGACATTACGTGTCGTTGCTACTCCCAAGACAGAAGCACCTACCCCTGCTTCCCCTGCTTTGACCATGGCCTCTATGGCTCTCTCGGGCTCTCGGGTGGTGTCTTCCAGCCATAGGCCAGATACACCCGGCAGCGAGATGGTTAGCGACAACGCTTCGGTAGTATCTGCCTCTGTGACCCACTCTCGTGCGAGCTCCCCGCCTCCTAGCAGAATTGGGTCTGCTGCAGTACGAGCCACTACGAAGAGCCAGCAACGGAAGCAACGCAAGGACGTCTTGAAACAGGAAACTAAGTTGATTGCTGAGGCCCCCGTGCCCGAGTCAGAGGTGCATGCACCGGTCATAGGACGAAAGAAGAAACAGAAGAAGGAGAAGCCTGTAAAGACACCTCAGTCTGATGCTTCTACTTCTGTCCCGGAGCCTGTCAAAACCGAATCCCCCGCTCCCGGATCATCACTACCAGAACCAACTAAGGAGTCCGAACGGGAGCCAGAGGAGAAGCCTATCAAGAGCAAGACTTCCCAAAAGAAGGCAGCAAAGTCAAAGAGCAAGGCAAAAGAGGCTGTGACTGAGTCCACTCCTCCGCCTCCATCGCCCCCTAAGGCATCTACCCCCGAAACTCAAGAGTCACCAGAGAAGTCAGAGCTTGGCCCGGGTTCTGTCTTCACCGAGATCAAGAATGCCCTGTGGGCATCAAGCATTGATAAGCTACAACTTTTCAAGCCTATTGCCAATGGTTCATCTCGCACCGACTATAGTTCTGCCAACAACAATGCCAACAAAGCTGAGCATTGTAAGGACTGCTCTTGCAAATGTGGCGAGATTCAGGATGAAGATCTTGCAGCATTGCGCGCGGGCAAGCCTGTGCGAAAGCAATTTCACGTTGACGGCAGCCGTATGCTCATCACTCCCAACGGAGATTGCATCCGTGGCCTAGGCCCAGAGGAGGAGGATGCTTTCCTTGAGCTGCAAGCTGCCATTGCCGGCACAGCAGAAAACCCTGGCTCATTTATTGCGCCCAGACATCAGCCTGGAAGTGGAGCGTTCTCCCTCATCAAGGGCAGAGCCGTTCCCAACGGACGGCCTAACATATTTCCCGCTACTTCTCAACTTCAATCTCAGGACCCTATTGGAAAGCTTCAGCGAGAAGATGCACTTAGCTACATCAACCAATATGTCCTTCCTCGTCTCAACCTAGGTGCCACCAACATGGGCTTTCCTAAGGGTGCATCACCTACTAAGGATGCAGCTGCTGCGAGCCTGAACTCTCTCGCACCCTATTTCTATGGACCTGATGCTGCCGCTGGAGTGGGCATCTATAGCCCCCCCGATGGAGCGCGAGCGATGCAAGACTTCAGCTCGGCTGGCATGTCGAACGAGGAGCGTGGAAAGAACTTCGGTATGGGCGTTGGTGGCATGCCTCTGATGAGTGTTGAGGATGCTGAGGCTGCGCTTACGGCTGCTCGACGCGAGACGGAGAAGTTGGAGAAGGGACTCAACAACGTGATTCGACGTAATCGACGACTTGTTTTTGGGGGTAACAACTAAGACAGTCATGAACGACACTACATTGTAACAACACACATCAGCAGGACTCGGTTTGCTATTGGCGGATCGGGCATCAGTGCCCCTATATTGTACGACTTGTATGAAGCAATGCTTACTAGCACACTTGATAAGGATGAGGCGATGAAAGCCCATGTATTAAAAACTGTAAGAAATGATAGAAGACGTTTCAGCGGACTATAGCTAGTAGCCTTGTGGTTCAGAGGATTGCACCAGCGCTAATGAATTGCTAAATAACTTCCATTCTTCTTGGTGACCTATGTATGTAGATAAGCATTTGCTGCCATGTTGCATTGTTGTAAGTCATTAGCCGCACAAGTCATACTTTTCGCTTTCCGTCACGTTGAAGTCTACTTTCCATATCTTCTATTATTAGTCCATTTGTTCATATTGAACAAGAGGCTTTGCCACAGGTCGCCGTTGAACTGTATGTATTGCTGGTGCGGATTTTGACAGGTGATATCATAACTGTGACGTTGTGCATATTGTACGAGAGAACAGAAAACAATCGAAGCATTTCTCAGCAGCCACCATTCTAGCTTTAAACGTGTCTTATTAAAAATAGATATGCATGCCATATAACCTATGAGCGCCGTATATGCTGGATGTTCCAATAATAATCCTCCCCAAGGTATCAAAACTCAATCCCTCTTCTCTTGATTCTTGTGGTGCACATCATTTAACGATCGTTGACGATCCGCCCCCAGAGCTCTCCTCGCATCAGCTGTAATCTGTTTCCTTCCTTCAGAAGCTATAGACTCGCGAAGGCGTTCTAATAGTCGATCGAGAATCCACTCCGTCTCTTCCTGGCTGCCCATGAGAGGGCTACGGTTGCCGACCCAGGACCAAGCCATGGCATGATCTGAGTCAGAGCCCCCATCACGGCCTTCCTCAGGAGGGTCGTGGACCTTTTTGCTATTATGGTGATTATGATGATTGTGATGTTTATGATGCTTGTGGTTATTGTGCTTGTGGTGCTTCTTCTTGGGCAGGGCCTTGCGATGTTTGTCGGCATCGCTCTCGTCTTCGCCGATGAGCTTGAGGTACCAGGCCCATTCCTCGAATGAGTAAGTGTGAGACTTTGAGGATTTAAGGTGGTTTGTGAGTACTTGTATCTCGGAAATCAGGAGGAAGTGTAAATCGGCTCCTTTAGGTAGCTCGTCGTGGGCGTCCCGGATATGGGAAAGAGAGCGACGGACCCGAGCTGTGAAGGTCGAGTTCTGACGGCTCTGTTGTGGCCGTTCATCGGATGAGTCGGCCTCCTCAGTTGGAGGCTGTTGAGAGCGTCCACGTGTGCCTTCTTCGAGATTGTTCTCATCTGATTTCACCAACACATCTGCAGTGTCATGACTGGAAGTCTTTGCAGCCAAACGTCCCTTCGAGCTGCCTTGAGGTAGAGACGCTTCGGAATAGTCGGAAAAGACGCGACCAAACGTACATTGGTTGACAATGTACTTGAAATCGTTAGAGAATGAACCCTCGCCGGGAAGGATAGTGACGTTTCCGAGTCGCAGCGTTCCGTCACGTATCAGCTTGACCACGGTATCTCCAGCATTGGAGATGAGAACTGTCATGGTAGGCAAAGCCAGCAGAGACCAAAAGACAAAGAAGGACTTTCCGGCATTTGAAGTAGGGGTTTTGTCACCATAGCCAATGGTTGTAAGACTGACAAAGCAAAAGTAAAAGCCGTCGAAGTATTTCCAATTTTGATAATTTTCCTCACACTTGACAAAGATGTATGCACCCAGGAGCCAGAGAATAAGCCACGAGCTTGTAGATATCGCCATAGCCATCCAGCGACGACGGGACGATGTTTGCGCTTGGATCTTGCGCATGAGCTCGAACTCTGCCTTGCGACGCTCATACTCTGTTGCCGGCAAGTTCTTATTTGACCGTGTGCCCTGAGAAATAGCAGAATCCTGTCTGCTAGGCCCGTGGATTGGCTCAAGCATGTCGTCGTCGCCTTTCTTAGTCATACTTCGAACCAGACGTCGACGCTTCTTCTCCTCCATACGAGCGTCGACTTGTCGTTTTCCTCGCTCAAGCACCAGGCTGCGGATGGAACCAATGACCAGACCCAAGCTGATTACACCGACTAGGGCGTACGGCATCATGAGAGCCCGTCCGAGGTTGGTTTGGGCAGTGAAGTCACCAAATCCGACGGTGAACAGGGTCACATCTGCCCAGTAAACGGCGTCGAGGTAGTTCCAGTCTTCTATGTTTGAGAAGACAAGGGCACCGAGGAGCAGATACATGAGGAACATGATGGTCTGCAGCATAAGAGTTCGCTGGCTGGGCGTGAGGTTAAAGTCCTTGCTGTAATGGCCTGTCCAGGCTCCATAGAAGGTGACTAGCATGAGTGAGGCGTCAACGAAGTAAAGAATAGCAGCCCACATTCCGTAGTAAAACGCCTGCGACCAGATAAGCTCCTTGTCCGGGTACCCAAAGCCCTCGTAAAGAGGCCCACTGGCTGTGGCGAGCAGGGCAATGAGCAATATAGCAGAGATGTACCAGCCGATGATGGTGATAGGTTGAGCAATGGTGAAGCGAACACGACGGGTCATGTTGAGAAGTAGAAAGACATTAGAGACGACAGCCATGGCGAGTTGGATGGCGTTGATGACTGTGAGCCAGATGGGGTCGGCCACGTAGGTCGCATCGTTGACGTCTTTGCCAGGATAGAGATGTTGTCTCCAGGGCCGCACGAGAGCGCATATACTGAAGGCTGAGGCAACGGGACCGAGGGTGCCGGCGATCATGGGGAATGCCGAGGAGGCAAACCACCAGCGGCTGAGGAGTATGGGTTAGATGATGCGAAGGAGAGGACACTCAAGGTACAGGCTTGGGCTTGGGCTTGGGCTTGGGCTTACCTTGGAGCAAGATGAGCATCGTCATTTTCTATGCGTCTCCCGTGAGAGACTGAATCTTCAAAAGCTTCAGTCTCCTGCTGGATATTGTCTCCCAGGTCGCCGTCGTCCATGAGGAGTTAGAGAGAGCCAAATATGGCTGAGATGGCATGTGTGTGTATGTCCGAGAAACAGAGGTCCTATGAGTAATTATACTAGATATGTTGACGACTAGGAGTCTCTTATCGTATAAGTCAAGTCGATATCCAAAAGCTTAATGTTCTTGGCAAAAGAAAGAGCCCCATATCGATCGATTATTTCGAATCTGGGGTTACGAAAGTAATAAATAAATGGGGAATTCTCGGCGTGGGGGATGGGACCTTTGATTTGACACGCTGTGGAATGACGTCGGGACATAGATCACACTAACGTTAGCTTAGGTACGCTACTGTACTGATTTATTCTTTATTTAACTAGGGAGTGGCATGGAAACGAGTTTTGATTACAAGCTAAGGTCAAGTCCTGGAACAGTTGGTGCCAACTTTACTTTACTTGGTAGGCCTGTAAGAGATGAGCAGGGTCATTCAAAAGCATTAATGCGCGGATATAGCGGCTCAACAAGGTACGATCTAAGGAAAGCCGGCATCTCCATTCCTGAAGCCATTCGTTATTGTACGTTAATATGCTGAATAGTTTATTTACTTCCTGTTTAGATAAATCCAATTATCTCATCCAATCTGGTCTTGTCCAACTTACATGTGCTATCCTGCTATTGCGGGCCCTGTAGGTAGCCAATTATATCAAAGAATCCGTCGATTGTTTTAGTTTCCCCTCCAGCTAAACGAGACAAGCATTTTCTCTTGCAAACAATCCCTCCCTTGCAGCAGTCAAGCAAGATCTGGGCTGTCATTATCTGCACTCCAACAAGAATCAATTTGCACAAATCTTTTGTGTACTCTTCAAACTTCACTTACTTGGATCTTCTCTTGGGTTGGGTTTATTGACCTATGCGGCAGGCTAATATCACAGCCACGCGTCATTGCAGCTTGACTTTGTCAAAGACTGTGTAAGTCAATCAAACAAGATATTTTCCTTCTCACCTTGACTAACCCCATATACAACAGCTTTGTCCTATCAAAAGTCACACCAAACTACCTACCCTATGCATCGGTAATGCTGTAGTAGTAGTAGCAGCAGCAGCAGCATGCAAGCATGTCTTTCTACTCAAGCCCTTTGTCGCGTCGCTCCTAGTCGAAGTCGACTCATCAGTAATTTCCCCAGACACTGGCAGAGGCTCTACAGTGCCCAGAATCATCACCGCGTTAGCGTACGATGCGGCTCAGCTGGCCATGTGAGCGTTGAGTAAGCCATTCCTCTCCATTACTGAGCATGAATCATGAACATGACATCTCTGATGCATTTTGAATAGCCTCCTCAATATTGACGAGCAACCAAACTCTCCTCTCTTCATTCATCTCCCATCTTCCCCTTCAGGCGATAGTAGCCCTGCGCCAATCCCTAGATTCCTTCAGGACAAGCCAGTTGCAAGCATAAACTACCGATGGAATTCGGTCGACTATGATACAGATGAGTCCTCTGCCACTGCCGCTGAGGACGTCTGGCCAACGCCTATTCACGATACCCTCTTCGCCTACAACTGGCTCGTGGAGAACCTTTCACCCCCGGGCCTCAAGAGACGTGCCATCTACGTCTATGGATCGCACATAGGGGCAGGCCTTGCTGCTTCTCTGGCCCTCACTGAATCAAAACCCCACCATCCCTTTGCAGTTCGAGGTCTCATATCATATAACGGTATCTACAACTGGACCATGTTCTTCCCCGATCACCCAGCGAATCGAATGGTCGACCGATTTGGAAAACGCAGAATTACAGGAATCTACGCCAAGCCTAAGGATGGCAGTTACATGCACTATCTCCGGCAGAACCTACCGACGCTATTCCAGTCCACAGCCGACATGTTCGACGTCTTTGCCAGCCCAAGTCTCCTCTTTCACAACCCAGGTCTAAGAATCCCGTCGTCTTACCACATGTCGGAACAAGAAACGACGGCCATAGAAGTCCTGACCAACCCAAACGCCGAGGTCGATACACTGACAAAGATGCCGCGCAAGTCATACCTGGGGTTTCCGCCCCGCACATCCATGCTCAAGATCCCCGAGACATTGCTGCTGTACGACACGCTTCCCGTGCTGCTGCCTATAAAGAGAAAGCGTGGCAGACCTTCAAGCGGAAGACAATGGGGAAATAGCCTTGAGCTGCAGGCCAAAGAACTAGCCGGGATGATGCAGCGGAGTATTCTTTCCTATGAGATGAAGGCGCGAGGGCAGTGGGATGATGATATAAATGCTTGGGAAAACGAGCCTATTCGAAGGGTGAAGGTGAGACACGCTGGGGAAGAGAAAGTGTCGTTGGAGATGGACCAGAAGGGAGTGGAGGCTGTAGAAGAGTGGTTGATGGAGAGAACACCATCATAGAGTGGACGCGATGAGTGTTGTTTGATGTGTTGTAGACATACTTTACAGACTTGTATAATATGTACAATAATACCTGTAATGGATCAACAACGCCGCTTGATAAGGACGCATTTGAGTGGCACAACGCTAAAGCAGGTGACGGGACATGGAGAAAGCTTGTCTGGTGGAGTCAAGCTTGATTGGATCCCTTGATTCAATACGTACCAGCCAGCGGCTGTCTAAATTCAACGGGGACGGCTGAAGCACGTAATGATCCAGGGTTAAACGAAGCTCCCTACTCACAGCATGAGCGTTGTCTCATTGACATAACCTGGACTAACAACCTGGTTATGCACAATAAAACAACATTCCACGACCCAAGCTCCAGGCCAACTTGTCACCAATAGCTCGCCTGTGGTTCACGGCCCATGAGCCACTAACTTGACCCAAAATGAAAGTGGAACTATAGTAGTTAGCTGGAGCCGATGCACGTTGTCGTCAGGGCCGTCTCTGTTCTAACTTGGCGGAACAAAGGGGATGACAGCGGCTAACGTTAGCAACAGTCACAAGGCCAGGTCACATTCTTTTCTTTTTTTTTTACTGTGGAGGGGACCCCTTGATTCCAACAAATACGATACGTACCCTAGTTTCAGCTTTCCTCTCTCGACTGTTATTATTCCACGAGAGAGAAACCTCAGCGTCTGCAGTAATAAAACAAATGTGTGAGATGCAAGATTAAAAGGGTACTTGACTCACTCCTCCAATGTATTATGTACCAGGGGTAATCTGCCGATAATCAAGATCAATAACGGATGCATGTCACCTAATTCTATTTCTGCCGTAAAGAGCAGTGGATCCGTACCCTGGAAATGCTTGTTTTTCAGTGGCCGCCTCAGAATTTACCCATCCCATACGGGTCATGCCTGGGCCAAAGATCCATGCTTCAGTTGGAAGATTGGATGTCACCCACTACCGTTACCGCTGCCTTCTGGCTTGCATGTAGGTACTCTGGGCTGGCTAAAGATAACCTAACTGACGAACTGGTCATGGCTGAGCTGTTTCATCTCCCGTCTCTCCGCCACTATCTCCAACCTTCGACCTTGACTTCTTCCTTTTATTAACCCTTCCACTCACACCCTCATCTCTTGTCTTGACACGATAGCCACTCTATCGAGCTTCATCTGGTACGTTATCACACAGGACACAACTCATCGGGAGCTTCTATTCCCTTGACTGTCTCAGTCACCTCAAGATAAAGCTGCCATACAGCTTCTCCAGTCCCTGGAAGCATAAGCAGCAAACCGCAAGCTGACCATCTATCTAGAAAACCATATACTCGCTTCATAACACTTATCATGCCTGGAATTCGTAAGTTCTACCACACCAAATCCCACGCTACAGTTCTAACCAGCACCCCAAACAGCTCTGCACGCTCTTGACAACCTCAAGGCCAAGCTCAAGGCCGCCTTCAAGAAGAAGGACGGCGAGGCCAAACCCGCCGAGCAGAAGCCTACCGAGACAAAGCCAGCCGATGCCACAGCTACCACCACCGAGCCCACCAAGACTGAGGCCGCTCCTCCTGCTCCCGCCAGTACGTCTTGCTCCCTGTGATATAACTCTTTATACTTGTTTACTGACTGAGATACGTCTGCAGCTGAGCCAGCTCCCGCGCCGCCTGCAGCTGAAGTTGCCGCCCCTGCTCAGGAGGCCGCCAAGCCCGAGACTGAGGTGAAGCCTGTAGAGCCCGCACCTGTCACCGAGCCCGCTAAGATTGCGGAGGCCGCTCCTGGTACGTGACAGCAATAGAAAGTTTCGATAATATAAGCCTAACTGGTTGATAGCTCCCGCTACTGAACCCGCCAAGCCCGACGCCGCTCCGGCCACCGAAGCTCCCGCTGCCGAGCCTGCCAAGACCGAGCCTGCGCCGGTCGCTGCTCCGGCTGCGCCAACCGCTCCGGTCGTCGAGACACCTGCTGCCGCTCCTGCTGCTGCCGTTGCTCCCGTTGCTCCCGTTGCCCCTGTTGAGGCCCCCAAGGAAGAGGAGAAGAAGGACGCCCCTCCTGCTCCCGCTCCCGCCCCCGTGGCCTCCGCTTAAGCGCACATGGAAGATGCTTCTTTTCTGTTGAAATGTGCCATCCTTTGGCAAAGACGCATCTTGTGTTGAATGCATGCGATGAGTATGCTTCGGTTACTGCTATCGTGCAATGAGTCATTTTAGTTATACGACGGGCTCGCCCTGTCTAAGTTTGTCCCCTTTTCTCCTAGCAGTTGGCTGGATACCCAGAGAGAAAAGCTTTGTTTCAAATCTATACCCGCTTTTCCATATCTAATACACAAAGGACTATCTATGTCATGCTCTCACTGACTCCGTAATATGCGTTTCAAGTGTCCCACGTGCTAATGCAAATATTCTATGAGTCCCTAGCCCACGGTGCTTTGGTAACAGTAATTTGTGCACTCGTAGATTCCGTGCTGGGCGCAGCGCGGGGCGGTCTTGCAAGAGATCCTGTACTGGGGCCTGGTGGTGGCATACGAGAGTAGGGAATGCCTGGACCTGATGCAGCTGGCATTCTTGTGGCCTGGGCCCAAGGCGCAGCGGTCCCAGCTACGGTTGGTAGTGGAGGCGCCATTGTTGCTGGCTGATTCGCCATATGGACGCTCTGAGTTGGTGTTGCAGCCTCTGGATCAATATCCCACGAGAAGAGTGAGCCGAATGGAAAGTGCTGAACAACATGAAACTTGGACAGCACCTCTGCGTTGAACATCTTGACCATGCCCTTGTTGATTTTACCCCAACCGTCTCGAATGCCTGAGATATCGAAAAGGATGGGGCTGTGCTCCCAGAACGGTCCCTTCTTCACGTCGTTGATGAAACCGATGGCAGAAAAGTACATGTTGAGTTGTCGTTGGTCTTCAACAACAGCGGCTTTTGTAACGTCGCTGGGCTTGGGAGCGCCTCTTACGGAGCCTTCTAATGGCATCGGTTCGTTTTCGTTGATGGGCCGTGTAAGTTGTGCAGAGCCGAAGATGTATGGCATAAAGGAATGGTCGTCGAGACCCCATACGCCATGGGAGCCGGCAGGTTCGAGTGTATATGTTAGGATGAGCTTGCGTACCACATTGAGGTATCTAAGGAGGTTAGTGGTGAGCTTATAGAGTGTTTGCCAAAACTTACGGCTCGATAACCTTGATGACAATCTCGCGCTCGATCTCGCCTCCTTGCTCTCCATCTTTGAAGTATCCTAACTTCCATAGACATCCCAAGAAGGCGACGAAACTAAGCTCATGCCCTGTCCCGTAATCTAATCTCTGCACACTGCCAAAACCACCAAGGAGGTAGCTAGAAACCTCCTCTTTTGCCTTGCCGACCTTCAATGTTTCACCTAGAAGCCCTTCTCCAAGCAGCCCATCCAGATGCTCCTCAAATATGGCGTACCACTTACGAAAGCTGACATTCCCGAAGCGGCGAGGACCTGGGTCAGGTGGCGCTTCGTCGACAAAGCTTTCGATTTTCCCTAACAGGGCTTGGAGGTTTTGGACAGACGGCGATGTCGGCGGCTTCGAGCTAAGAGGAAAAGTGCGGGGGAGGGGCGACGAGGTTTGGTGTCGAGGACATAATGCGCGGTTGAGCTGGAGGATAAAGATACCGATATCGCGGTAGGCGAGACTGGTGAGGAAGCGTGCGACGTCAGGGCCTTCGTTGATGCGTTTTGAGGGCTTGGTGAAATCTGGCGGGGAGCTTAGGTCTAGGATCTCCAGACTGTTGAGCTTTGGAGGGGTTGCAGACGTCATATCGACGGTGGTACGGCACCTCTCGCGATGCGATGCTGGAAGCCGTTCGATGTGTTGCTGGATTTATGGTTGTTGTTTGAGTAACTCAAAACGGTTTTATGAGCAGATCGAGGTTTGGCGTTAGTGTTTGATTGAAGTTGAGCTTGCTGAGTTGATATCGCGGGGTGCAGGATGAGACACTGGGACTGGGCCTGGGTGAGGAAATAATTTGAGCTTCCTTACTACCTCACTGATGCGCACCATGAATAAGTAATTAAACCAAAGAATATAACTGAAAACATTTGACTCATTTCCTACCTTCATCTAGACATCTCAATACCAAGTCTGCATCTAAGTCATCTATTATGCTCAATTTGTCATGTCTATCTGGTCATTAATCAGCCTGGACTGATGTCGTGTAAATTCCGAGATATTGGAATCAGCATGCATGAAGACAACATTTAATATACGTCTCCTGAGTAGGCGGGCAAAGAAGCTTACGGTGACAAAACACTCGTCTTGAACTATTGAGATATATATACTCGATAATAGTCCCAAATATCAATGGATAGCTGCATGTATTTCCTTTGGACTTTGCCTTGCCATCTCTTCCGTCGCAAAGCCGCTCTACTTAAGCTCCCGCTTCTTAAAGCTTCCCGCATGTCCCACTCCCACCCCTGCACGCGCCTGGCTTTCTTTGTCTTGCGCACGCTCGTCATAACAACCCATTGCTTGAACTTACCGCAAGATTGCTTTTGCAACCCTCAAACCGAAAGCCATTACGTTTAAATAACGCCTGTTAATCCTGGCAAAACTTAATCCCTTCAAACAGGTGCGGAGGCGTGATATGATCGCCGTGTCGAGCTATCGCAACACAATAACAAAAAATTGAACATGGCGCGGCTGCGGTCTGAAGGTAAGGCCTCTGACACGTCGGCTGGGCCTAATTCTACAACACAATTGCGAAAAAGAGGGAGGAAGAGTAATGCATCGAAAGCATCAGTGCCCGCGCCTAGTGTTGAAGCAGAGACCATTGTATCAGCGAAGAATACACGCCAACAGTCATCTGCGCAGCCAATATCTGAGGATCAGCCTTCGTCGTCTACTCGAAACCGAATCACCCGATCGAACAAAAGAGATTCCCCCCTTGCGAGACTACCCACGCCGACCCCTAAAAAGCGTCGCTCTACTATCGCTGTAAGCCAGGAGAAGTCCACGAAGCGTCCGCGCAACTCCACTCATGACGATGGAAATGAATCTACTATAGAGGCTGAGCCACCTCGATCGAATCAGGATGAGGAGCATGTCGCACAAGAGAGCGATCAGTTTTTCAACGGTATCAACGCGAATATTCTTACCAATCTTCGACCCGGCAGCAGTGCCAAGAACTCGGCGGAAAGGGAGGGCAGAGCAGTGGTTGAGGTAGCTTTACCTAAGGATGTGGACGCAAACCAAGATAATGTTGAAGCCAGTCAAGTGGCAGAAGGGCGCGAGGCTAGTAGGGCGACTGCTGAGGAACCAGAAGTGAATCACGCCCCAGTCAGAAAGCGAAATAAATCGACCACAAGGGCATCTCAAAGAAAAGCTGAAGTTACTGAGCAAGAAACACCCAGGTCAGCGCAACCAACCCCGCAGCCTGATGCCTCACAAAGACAAGCTTTGCGCCCAAGTCAACCAAAAAAGAGACGCCAGAGCAAGAAGGCGGCATATGGCGAACCCAACTATAGTTCAAGGGCACCATCACCAGAACTAGGCTCACAACCCGCTCGAGCATCATCGGAACGAGCCTCTACACCGAAAAAGGCGCTGAATGAACAGAGAGCGTATAACATACCATCATCCGACGACGAACAATCCAGTCAGATTGTCTTGGGGAGGACCAAAGACAAGGGGCACTCATCATCAGCTGTGGCCAATCAAGAGAAACCCAAGACTAAACGAAAAAGTATCAAGGACAACCGGCGAAGCAGTCAGTCTGGCCAGAAAACAGCTCAGCCTGATCAGCAACAGGGCAGACCGAGTCGACAAAGCAGTAAAGACGAACCGCAAGCTCGAGATGAAGATGAAGAGCAGCAAGAGGAAAGGAAAGAGGAGAAAGAAGAGCGGAAACAGAGTGATGATGAACATGGTGAAAATGATGTCGATTCTAGTGAAGATGAGCCTGACGTGGAAGAAGAGCCTGAAGCATCTCATTTGGCTGATGATTCACTTCTACTCGACGCGCCACCAGAGAATTTACAAGCAGGAACCTCAATCCGTACAGCCCGTGTGCCGCGAAAAACCGTACAAGACCTCATGTACTCAATGACCCTTTTGGGGTGGATGAACAAGAGGCGCTGGGAGAAGGATGTTCTCGAACAAGCCAAAGCTGGAGCAGAAAGGTTGGCTGGCGACTCAAACTGCCGGGTGCTATCGACAATTATCCTGGCCAAGCTTTCCAACCTCTACAAATTGTGCAAAAACATCCCGCGAGTATCGAGGCTTGAACAGCTAGCATATTTACGTGAGAATTCGATACAGCTTAGCAATTTGATCACTACTCTTCACCAATCCATCGACCAGTTCATTTTGAACATCAACACTATAATTCAAGAGGGGGACCCGGCTCAAGAGGGGATCGGACGCCAGCACGTTACGAAAATCCATAGACGTATCATTCCTACTCTGGTACTCGTGTTAGACCAAGCATTCGATGCTGGATGCAGGCAGCCACTAGGGGAGAATCAAAGAGCTAGCACCCAAAAGGGAGACTTCACGGTTTACCTATTAGAGCCGTTAGAACGAGCTGCAGGCTGGACTCAAAGACTTTCCCACGTTGTGGAGAGCTGGTATGAGCTTCACGCACCTAGAAGGGAACGTGATAGGGAGGAAAAGGCAAAAGAGCACCGGGACAGGTTCAACGCTGGCACATTGGCACTGAAGCGAACGCTGGAGAAGGCTAAAGAAGACATCGGTAGGCTCACGATGACACCTGGAGAACTTAGGAAACTCAGGGAAAGGGATGACGCTGTGCGAAAAGAACGCGAATTTGAAGCCCAACAACGCAGAGAAACTCAAGATTTACAGATGCAGCGTTTCATACAATCGGTCCAAAAGGTCAAAGTATCTCAACCGCAACCCAGGATGAGATCTTACCGACAAGAGCTACGCAATCCCCAGCCAGCAGCGAGTCATTCAGGCCTGGATTCATCACAAAGACCCTCAGAAGAGGGGTATTTCGAGAAGCATGGATGGCATTACTGGGAAGACGACCAGCTCCTGAGTTTGATTCGAACCACGTCCCATCCCAATTACAGCGTCTTTTGCCAGATGATCCCCGATAGAGACCCCGCCGAGCTGAGAGAGCGATCGGAATATCTGAGGAGGGTCATGCGCGACAAGTATGAGCGTAAGGGTATTTCGCCTCCAGGCTGGTGTATCGACTAGGAATAATACGTATACTTGGAATTACTGGAGTTGGGGCTATTTACTTATGATACCCAGATTAGCTTGATGCTATACATAAGTAGTGACGGATTCAAGCGGGAGTTAAATAAAGCATTCACTGAAAAACTCACATATCTATCCGAAGCCTAGATCCTGTCCGTTATTGTATCGCTCATTCGTGTATCAGTGTAGAATTTAACAGATAAAAGCAACAACGCCATACAGTAGTATATGTACCTTTCCTCAAGAAAGTATACAATTACTTGGAAAGTCACATGAAACAGCAAAAATAGAGTACCAATAAGAGAAAATCAAGAAAAGCTATACTTGCTTAATAAGGGCAACCCCGAAGCTAAATTCAATTTAAGTGCCAGAAGTCTAAGATCGTGGTCGTAAGATAACTGGGTTTAATCGTCGTTGACTTGGTGGATGAGCCATTTCGTGTTATTCATCATTCAACGTTGAGCTTCTGCCAACGACGTGTTGCCACATCATTAACTCAGTGTAGCGTTATCTACCTGTCACTCAGTGCCTATATAGGAAACAGAGCACCTATAAAGTCGCCAGCACACACTCTCGTTGTTCACTATGACGAGTTGACTAGTTAGACATCTGGCCTGTAGCAGCCTCAACTTTCATGGCATTGAGGTTTTGTCCATATTTGCAAATGATCACGGTCCATAGAATCAGGGTTGAACGCCTTTACGCCACAGGTTGTGATCAAAGGACGCTTATGCCCAAGAAAGTAAGGCGGCAAATCAGGGCTAACTTGCTTCTGGCAATAAGTCAACATGTCATGATTTATTTTGGTCGTATTTACGCGTTTTCCACGCGACTTGGGAGATTTGATAGATTCAGCCATAGACACAAAATCCCCCTTTGCGTTTTTGGTCTTTAGGCTGCGGCTTGACTGGATATCTTAGTGAGGAACGGGCAGAGATCAGGCCGAGACTTCATTATATAGGTTGGAATTCTTTGGGCTTCTAAAAGGTACCCAGCCCAAGTCGCCGCTTGCATTGCATTGCATTACATATAGTGCCTTGGTTAATGCAGGACCAGACGTAGCCCAACATGTAAAGAAGACTTCTACGAGGTGTCTCAGTGGTCAGACAAATCATTTGCTTCAAGAAACGGTCCGGAATCTTCATCCCAAGACATTTAAATGGTGGTCCAATGTCCTTTCACTCGTAAAGACCATCAGCTATTGGATCTGAGGCCAGGAACCAACCGCCACCCGCGCGTAGCTCAAGGACCCCTGAACTGAGGAGGCAGTGGGTGGCCCCTGGAACCCTCGCTACCGTCCGACCGCTGGGGTCCATCGAAGAGCCCTGGAAAAAAAGTAATGGGATATTAGTGGCCGGTGAAGGTCCACTTAGACCACTCGGTTGTGGAAATGGGGGAACAGCTGGGCAGGATCACAAGGTAAAGGTGATGGGCCCCGGAGGTACGTATCCATCCGCAATCTAATATCCCGTCCCATCGACAAGACAGCTCAGCTTTCTCTTCCCTTTCCACTTCTACTACTTCTTTCTTCTCCCTAGGAAGCCCGCAGATATCGTCAGTAAAGAAGTCTTTGTAGTCTTCTTCAGCTGCTTAATTGCATTGTCTTCTTTCTCACATTCCTTATTTCCGTCTGTTTTGTCCTCTTTTTACTACGTATCAGGAAACCACCAGCCAGCTGCCAACAAAGCGTGGTTTTGCTGGATAAAAAGGAGACCGACCCTAAGGTGAGATTAACCAATTCCTATTCCCGCCCCTACCGGCCTACCCTTGACCTAGAGTACCGTGGCTCGTGCTGGTTCTTGAGCTATTATCTCTTGATCATCCTGGGATAACACTCGAGCTTGGTCGTTTGACGGCTGATCCAAACTAGCGTGCGACGGCGTATATATACCCATTGCACACCGTCTCTGGCTGTTCTTGTTGCTAATCTTTCCTTTTCTTATAGAAAGTTTCTTCTAATACCTATTCGATTCCGAAAGCATGTCTGAGTCCGAGAGCGTCGACGTTTCTCAGCATGAGGAGGCCATCGCTTCCTCATCTGAGGCGGCACCTAACGAGCCCCAGAGCCCTCTGGCGACGGAAACTCCTGCATCCCCAGAAACGCCAGTGAAGGAGCAGGCCAAGGAGGCCGCGGGAGCAAAGCCGACTCTGAAGCAACCTGGTGCGACCCCCGCGACCGGTACTCGTCGCCCTGCCGCCACTTCGACAACGGCCAAGCCCACCACGGCCAGCGCTCGTGCTCCAGGTGGTTTGAGCAAACCCCCGACTCGACCTCCTACCTCGACCGTTCGCCGCCCCCCGACTGCGAGCTCCATCTCGAGCCACCGAAGCCGTCCCAGCATGAGCGCCAGCGAGGATGACAAGAAGTCCACTACCTCCAGCGTTTCTTCGGCTCGAAGGGCGAGTTCCATTGTATCCAGCCCAGGCAAGACCGCTGAGAGGAGGACCGTTGGCACTACAGGTTCGACAACCGCCACCCGACGAGCCCCGTCTACATCGACCACAGCCCCACGAACTGCTGTTAGCCGAACTTCTGCTACCCCCACCAGTACGGCAACCCGCACGACTGCCACTCGAACAACTGGCACAACACCTACAGCCAACAAGCGACTTTCTACTTCGGGATCCTTGACTGCCGCTTCGCGAACCGCAGCTCGACCTACTGCAGCTTCCGCGGAGGCTGCTAAAGAGATCGAGGCGCTCAAGGCTAAGCTAGCTGAGGGTGAAACCGAGATTGAGAACCTCAAGGCCGAAGTCAAGACCTCCGAGGAGAAGATTGCAGAGCTCACCGAACAGGTGGGTAAGGAGCCGGTGGCTATCGAGACCGAGTATAGGTCCAGCCAAGATACCGGCGTGGCATTTGCTTTCCTCAAGTCTGAACATCAGTCTGCAATTACCGCTCTCGAGTCCCAGGTTTCTGAGGCAAACGAGAAGCTCCAGGCTGCTGAGACCGATCTTCAGAAGCTTCGAGCTGACCTTGATTCTGCTGTGAGCGCGAAGGAGGCTAGCGAGACCGAGCTTGTATCATTGAAGAAGCAGCTCGAGACCGCTCATAGTGAGAATGAGGAAAAGCTGAACTCCAGCCAGGAGGCACTCCAGAAGGCCATCGAAGAGAATGCTACCAAGATTGAGGAGCTCAAGGCTTCCCTCGAGGCCGAGAAGGCCACGGCTATCGAGGCCTTGGAAGCAAAGCATAAGGAAGGTCTTGAGAAGGATCAAGCCGATGCGTCCTCCCAAGAGTCCGCTCTGGCTGATCTCAAGGCCAGCCACGAGGCTGCGACCGCTGAACTGCAGAAGAAGATCGATGAGTTGACCTCTTCTCAGTCTGCCCTGGAGTCCGCCAATGATAACAAGATCAAATCCGAACAAGAGGAGCACCTCTCCAAGATCTCTGCTCTCGAGGCTGAGGTTGCTGAGCTTAAGGTTAAGGTCGAGACTGCCGAGAAGGAAACCGAGGCAGCTAAGTCTGAGATCGAGTCACTCAATGGCGAGATTAGCAAGCTCCAGTCAAGCTTGACTGAGAAGGAGTCCGAGCTCGAGAGTGCTAAGCAGGACCTTGCCAAGACTCAAGAGGAGGCTGCTTCCCTCAAGGCCGCTGCCGAGGAGGCTCAAAAATCTCTTGCCGAGAAGGAGGATGAAATCGCCACGGTCAAGGCTAAGTATGACGAGCTCGAGGCTCAGCACAACGAGCTTCAGTCATCCTCCTCGGAGACTGTTGCAGGCCACAGCAATGCTCTTGAAGCCGCCAAGGCTGAGCACGCCGCAGCCGTCGCCGCTCTTGAGGAAAAGCAAGCCGAGCACCAGAAGAACCTCGATGCGCTCCGTGCTAGCCATGCTGAGGAACTCGAGTCTGCAAAGAACTCTGCTTCCGGCGATCACGATGCTCACATTGCTGAGCTCGATTCTCTCAAGGAAAACCATGCTAAGCAACTGGAGGTCATCAAGAATGAGGGTGCTACTACCCATGCTGATGAGCTTGAGTCGCTCAAGGCTGCTCATGCCAGTATGCTGGACGCGCTCAAAAAGGAGCACGGTGAAGAGAAGGAGAAGTTGGTAACTACTCACCAGAGCGAGCTGTTTTCCGTCAAGAATGCAGGTGAAGAGTCTCACGCCACTGAAATCGCTAAGCTCATGTCGGAGCTTGATAGTGCAAGAGAATCTGGCGAGAGTGCCCATGCAGCCGAACTAGAGTCTTTCAAGGCCAAGCTCGAGGCTGAAAAGGAGGCCAGCGATAAGGAGCATGCCGATGCTTTGGCCAAGGCTCAAGCAGGAATCGATGCTGCCAAGAACGCAGGTGATGAAGCTCACGCTGCTGAGATCACCAAACTCAAGGCTGACCTCGAAGCGGCAAGGGATACGGCTCAAAAGTCTCTGGAAGCTGAGTTGGAGGCTTTGAAGATCCAACTTGAAGAGACCAAGAAGACTAGCGAGAGCAAGCATGCTGAAGAATTGGCCAACCTCAAGGCTGAGCTTCAAAATGCCAAGGACGAGGTCGAGAAGGCCCGCGCATCTAACTCAGAGGCTATCGAGATGGCTCGTTTCGAGCTTGAGAAGGAGCATGCTGACGAGGTTGAGAAGCTTCTGGCCTTCAACGGCGAGGTTATGGAGCGCATGAAGAATGAGGGTGCTGACGCCAAGAAGGAGTTGGAGGAGCTGACCGGTGTTCATACCAAGACCATCGAGGATATGATGGCAGAGCACAGAAGCAACAACAGACACTTGGAAGAGAAGCTTGCACAGCAAGCCGCCTCCAACTCTGAGCTCGAGACTGCTCTCCAGGCTGCTCATGAGTCTCTTGAGAAGGCTCAACAGGAGGTTGAGGAGCTTTCTCAGCAGCTCGCACAGGAGAAGACAGAGCGATTCACTGCTCTTGCTGAACTTGAGGACGCGAAGAACACCAAGCCTGACAATTCTGAGGCTGACTCTCTCAAGCGGGAGCTTGCTACGCTCAAGAAGTTCCACGAGGATGTCCTAGCTGGTGCTGACGCTGAACTGAAGGGAACGCAGAACCAGCTTGAGGATGCAAGGACCAACTTCAACAATCTCACACAGGATCTCGCCCTTGCTCAGAAGGAGCTTGAGGCGTTCAAGGCTGAGGCTGACGCAGGCAAGAAGACAGCCAGCGCCGACTACCAAGATCTCAATGATAGCATGACCGCGCTCGTTGAGGAGGCTACCAGCAATGCCAAACAGCTCCAAGCAAAGTTGGACGAGACTGCAGCCAAGGTTCAGGACAGCGAGAAGCAGATCGAGATCCTCGAAGCTCAACTCAAGGTCAAGGATGCTGAGATTGCTGAGGCAAAGGTATGTTTTCGTTCTCCAACCTTGGCAGGGGATGTTGACTAATGAGTGAGCAGGCCAACGCTGCTGCCAAGCCAAAGGGACTCGCGGCCAGCAGATTTGCCAGCGCAGAGGAGGGCGACGACGCCGCTGCTGCAGCGGAAGGTGAGGAGATTGACGACCATTCCTCAGTAGCACTTGCTTCGGTGCGAAAAGCCCCTGCATGATGCACCAGCACGATGCCCAACTGTGTCATGCGAACTTTTGGTCAGATCAAGGCTAATACTCTGCGTTATAGATAAGTAAGGCCAGACTTACAGCTAAGCAAATGGATACCCTCGATAGGGAAATGAGGGATCGCAACTTGCAGTGAGTAATCCATCCTACTTTCTGGGAATAAGAGGGAGGACAAGCTGACACACAATCCCAGGCTGTTGAAGGCTATCACGGATGTCAAGTCACCAAAGCTGGGGGGTGAGCATCACTTCGAGCAACAGCAATACAGTTAAAAGGGGCATATCACACGATGCATCTCTAGTTCTGTTGTGACTTTTTACTATTTAGTTCTCTGTAATACCCGCGGCTTGATTGCAGAGCCGCAATTTGCTTATTGCTTTCATCACACACAACATTATCGACAAGGCTCATAGGATATTGGGGTACAATGGAGGTGATTAACTGTCAAAGACTTGATATGTAACAAGAAAAAAAAAGAGATGGCGCGGAATAGGATGTTGTCTGTGTTTTGCGAGTTACATACATGTCTGTACGACAGTGTCGAGAAATAATGATACCCTGGATTATTTCAACGTGTTGAGTGTGTTCTATTCTGCTGTGCTGATCATTTGTCTCCCTCGACTCAAAGGAGACAAGCGATAAACTACGAGTCTTGGCCTATTAATCGGCCAAACTCTAATAATTATTCTTATTTGAGATTGAGCGCTGTAATGCTCTCACCTTATCAATGCATCTTGTAATCATCCAATGGCCAGTAATGCCGAATAATTCAACCAAGAGCGGAGACGGTCTCATGCATTTAGCTGAGACACGATGACGCTCACGTGGGTACGAGTATTGGATGAGTTAAGTATGTGTTGTACATATATCTATATAATAATTATCCCCTCAGTACAAATCTCACTGTTCTACCATTTCTGAAGGTGCAGGATTATATACGGTTGCCATACAAGAAGTCTATCTGGTGAAAACATATCATACACCCAAGACCCCGCAGCTTGTCCATCACTCATCATCACTCAACTTATACAGAACAGACAAGACAATATGGAGGGTTACACTATCCCAAACAAACCCCTCGCCAACAAAGACTCAATCGTGGCCGGTGATCAATGGCGCTTCACCTTAATCAACGACATCGTCCTTCGCTACGAATGGTCTGAAGATGGTGTCTTTGAAGACCGCCCATCAACCTTTGCTCTCAATCGAGAATTCCCTACCCCAAAGTTCACAGTCTCTGATACGTCTGACCAGCTCGAGATCAGAGCGGAGGCTTTTCAGGTCACATACAACAAGAAGCGCTTCGACCGCTACGGCCTCGTTATCAGCTTCACCAACAAGAACACCCTCTGGGGCGCTGATTGGCGATATGGAGAGACGCCTCAAAATTTGGGGGGTACGGCGAGGACTCTCGATGAAGTCAATGGACGGTGCGAGCTTGAGCCTGGTATTCTTTCCAGGGCTGGGTACTCGGTTCTCGATGACAGTGACTCTATGCTTTTCGACTCTTCTGGTTTCGCAGCGCCTAGACGACCTGGAGATCGCATTGATGGGTATCTCTTCTCGTACGGCTACAACTACAAGGCCGCTATGAAAGCTTTCTTCGCCATCTCTGGAAACCAGCCGCGTTTACCCCGCTGGGCATTGGGAAATTGGTGGAGTCGGTACTATCCTTATACTGATGACGAGTACCTGAAGCTCATGGACAAGTTCGAGGCTGAAAAGGTCCCATTGTCTGTGGCTGTTATTGACATGGATTGGCACCAAGTTCACGGTGACCATATTCCCCATGCTGGCTGGACGGGCTATACGTGGAACAAGGAGCTCTTCAAGGACCCCAAAGCTTTCGCCAATGCGCTGCATGACAAGAAGCTAAAGATAACTTTGAACGACCATCCCCATGGTGGTGTTTATCACCACGAGGATCAATATGAGGCCATGGCTAAGGACCTTGGACACGATACTTCTGACAAGGCGCCAATTCTTTTCAACCCTGTTGATCCAAAGTTCATGCATTCATATCTGAACACGCTTCATCGCAGCCTCGAGAACGACGGGTGTGACTTTTGGTGGATTGACTGGCAGCAAGGCCCGTACAGCCGTGTACGAGGTCTAGACCCTCTGTGGCTTCTTAACCACTATCATTTCCTGGACCACGAGAAGCAGAAGGGTGACGGAAAAGCTATTATCTTCTCACGCTTTGGAGGTCCAGGAAGTCACCGCTACCCCGTTGGTTTCTCGGGCGATAGCATCATGACATGGGAATCGCTTGCGTTCCAGCCTGAGTTCACTGCCACAGCATCTAACATTGGGTATGGTTGGTGGAGCCATGATATCGGTGGTCATATGGGAGGTTATCGCGACGATGAACTTGCTACTCGCTGGGTGCAATATGGTGTCTTTTCCCCTATTATGCGACTCCATTCGCAAAACGGCCTGTTCACCTCCAAAGAGCCCTGGCTATACCGCCCTGAGTTTACAGCTGTGATGAACAAGTTTCTACAGTTCCGTCACCGCCTTATTCCCTATCTTTACACAATGAACTGCAGGTCGTCGTCGGATGGAGAACCCGTTGTGCAGCCTCTGTACTGGAAGTTCCCGGAGAGAGACGAAGCGTATGAAAGGCCAAACCAGTACTACTTTGGATCGGAACTCATGGTTGCGCCTATTGTGAGCCCTCGCGACAAACGAACGAATCGTGGTGCAGTCGACGTTTGGGTGCCCCCTGGACGCCATGTTGACATCTTCACTGGTGTTATCTATGATGGTGATCGTGATATCAAGATGCATCGAAGTGTCAAGAGCATGCCTGTGCTTGCACACGAGGGCGCCATCATTCCCCTCGATGGAGATGTTTCTCCTGGCAATGGGGGTGAAAGCCCTAAACACTTCGAGGTTTTGGTCGCAATTGGCAAAGACGGTGGGATTTCCGTCGAAGATGAACCTGACAATGACAAGAATAGAGGAAAGGATTCTAGTCTCACGCTCGGTTACACCCAAGCAAGTGGTAGCTTATCGTTTGAACCGAAGGGCAAGTCCTGGACTTTCAAGTTCCTCTCTGTGATGGAAGTACCAAAGGACTTCAAGGTCATTGGAGGTTCCAAGGATGAAGAATTTTCCGGCGTCGAGACACACATTGACGACTACCCTAACACGCCTGGTCTGGTAGTCCACATCCCTGAGATCCCTGGAGACTACGAGAACGTATCTATCAAACTCGGCGATGACCCCAAATTGAGCGTGCTTGATCCCTTGAAGCGCATAGAGGACCTCGTGCGGGATTGCCAGATGGATATGTGGACGAAGGTGAAGCTATGGGAAATTTTGACGACGTCTGAACCTACAGTGGTGAAGATTGGGCAGTTGATGACCATGGGATTGGATGAGGTGTTACTTGGGCCTATTATGGAGTTACTCATGGCTGATAGTCGGTATCGAACGTCTTCTAAGTGAGGTATCTGACGGTTAGTGGGTAGAGGAGTTATTAGACATGGCCTTGGGCTGGTTGATCTATCGCTATACACTCTTCCACTGAGTATCCATCACAACCACAGCCACTGCATTATGTCGCATAACTAATAACACCAGATAAAATAAAAATGTAGCCGAAGCGACATGATGTTTGAGATAACCTTAAGATTAGAATCATGATACAATATATAATGGTCTATACCTTCACGTTTGCTACTAAGAAGCGACTCTTACCCATGCCCCAAACAAACATACCCCAAAGCTTGATGTTTACAAGAGAAATGACCGACCCAAACCCAGAGGGTTTTATAAGACAAGGACGTTATTTCTATACTAACTTTACTCGCTTCATAAACATCTCGGCTCTCCTCGGATTGACGTCTAGCCTCAGACGCCGGCAGCTCCACAGGCTTGGAATTTCCATCCATTTCGGCCTTTGCATAAAGGTTGGGAGTGACCTGGTATTAATGTTAGTATATAGGATTGCTTAGTGACCCAGAATCGTAAGGGGAAGTAGGCGGATACCTTTTGCTCTAGCCCAGCGTCACCTCCGTCGACTTTACGTCTTCTCTGTCTGCGTCTCATGTAAAGGAACCCGGCAACACACGGGGTTATGACAGCAACGGGAATTGATACCCCGATGGCTGTCTTGGAACCAGTGTGGAGGCCATTAGAAGTAGGCGAAGCAGAGGACGTCGAGAGCTCTGTTTCTTCTGGCTGTGTAGTACTGCTTGAACGCAACGTCCGAGATGAAGGGCTGCTTGTGACTAAGAGCCTAGAGTGATTAGCACCTTACCTCAAGTAACAGCGTAACAGCCTGCTAACCGGTCGGAAGATCTTCCACGGCAGTACTCGCCAGAACACCGCTACCAAGCTGACAGTACTCATGGAAGATACTCGTGGCACTGGAAGCTTCAGTTCCCCAGTGAGAACACTCTTTGGCGACGGCGGTAGCAATGATGTTCTCGAACTTGGAAGAGCTCCGTGTACAGAAGCAGCTGTACGAGGTGGTTCTACCACCATCACCACACCCGGAGACCATGTCTCGGACGATGCTGCTGATGGGGCCTTCGGCACAGTATGGTAGGGAGTCATAATTGTCAAGCTAGTTGAGCCAGAGAGTAGCTCTGACTTGGCTTGCTAAGATTAGGGTACATAGCTGGAACTGGTAGAGGCTGTTGAAGGACATGCTTTGGACTTGCTGCTGGGACGAGGGTTATCCAGGATAGAAGCGGGATGAATGACGAGAAAAGGGAGCCGGTCAATCGAGATGGTAAAGCCTGGGAGAATAACAGCTAGGAGAAGCCTAAAGGTCTCCGGGAGATGAGAACTACCGACATACCCAACATCATAACATCACTGCTACGTTGTGGCTTAAAAAACGGTAACACGGGCTGTGGGCCAAGGTCTCAGCTGAAATGCACCTCAACCGTCATGTAAGTTATAAGTGATACAAGTGAATATTGCTCTGGCCGGGGCTTGGGCCTTACATGTGACACCTTTTGAGCAAGGGATCACGAAAACATCCTCCCTATATTGAGATCTCGGTCAGTTCACAAAGCGATATGAGAGTGAAGTGTTTTACGCTAACATGGTCATATATCAGTCTTGACAAGACCAAAATCCGCAGCCTTATTTCTGCAGCGACTCATCCATCCATCACACGGCCTCGAACCGTCCATTGGCTGAGGCACACATTCAGGCTTGCAGCTTCAAGCCTGAATTTGCCTAGGCCACGCTGCAGAATTTGTCACTCTAGCCGTAAAATTGCCTCTTGAGGTCGATACATAGATTCAAAAACACCCAGGTCCGGAATTTACAGCTTGTTTTGGATCAGCCTAACATTGTTACCAAAGTTGTTAATAAGGCTCTGGCTTACATGCAGAAAAGACTTTGATGACTGACAGGTCAAGACTGGCAATTTTACTTGTTTATACAGCGTCGTTTGACATGGAGCCTTTACACTACATCTAGAGTCAAGGGGAAGGCTGATTGCTCAGATGTTGCTTTAAATAGTTCAAATTCCAAAATTATACCTGCCTAGATAGCTTATAGCAGTTTTGCATGGTTTGAACAGTTTTAATACAAGATCTTGGTTTATAGTAAGGATTTTAAATAAGTAATCAGACATTAGTTAGGTATGTATCATTGAAGTTAAATGGAATCTTTTGACATATATCCGACGACAGTATTTCATGTGCTTGACCAGAGCTACATCTTAGCTGACCCTGGCCATGTCACTCATCATTTTCTAATAATATGGAGATTTAATTAGAATTACCTGTACAATATAGCACGTAGAATCAATTAACACCTGCTTTTCCCTCTATAGAGGCAATTCCAGCTAGTACAATAATTGCAACGTAATACTTCTTGTCTTTACCTGGTCCGTACCAGCAAATAACAACCCCCGTGGCAAGTGGGGCAAACTTAACCCCAACATCGTCACTTTCTGGCCTACCTCGACCTGACTCATCATGACAACAAGGCTCAGAAACGCCAATCCCTGCGATGGATGCGCACTCAGACGCGTGAAATGTGAAGAAGGAAAACCCTGCCATGAGTGTCGCGTTAGAGGCATCGAGTGTACGGCCTTGAGGACCCGGAAGAAGCGTGGGCCCAAGAATGGAGTGAGAAGCAGTACCAAAGAGAGAATCGAGAAATTCCAACAGAGTATCAAAGATAATGAGCCTACAGCATCTCAGACAGATGTACCAACTCGGTCCGAACCTTCCAGCTTCTTGCCCAGGCCGCCTTACCGCATACCGCTCTATGAATATCAACGGTTCCTCGAGATCTCCAAAGGACCTGTATCATCCATTTGGATGGTTGTAAACCCCGATGACATTTTGGTCAAGATAACTGAAAACGCCGACGATCACGAATCTCACGCTCTAGCAGCCTCGTTATGTGCCGCCACCATAGCTCAGCTGCGACTCCCAGAACACTCTGGACCACGAAACACAACATCATCTCTTCAGTTTGCCACGGAGTGTCTTCAACTCCGAGAACTCTATGACCATCGCGAAAGCTTCAGTCTTTCATCGGCGTTAATACCCTTCTTTCTTCACGTTTACCACTCCAATGGAAATAAGCTACGTACCGCTGGCATTTTCCTGAGAGAATCAGTTACACAGGTCCAGCTTATGCAACTTGGAAATCCAGAAACATACGCCGATCTTAGTAGGCACGAGCAATCTCTTCGACTACATGTATACTGGCTTGTTCTTATCACGGAGAGGTACAGTATCTGAACTAGAACCCCGGATGCCAGTTACTGATACAGTGCAGGACATACTCTGCGCAGCATGGTCTACAAGCAGTTCTCCAAGTCATCGACGTTTTTCCCGACACACAGGACGATATGACTGATGAGCGTCGAATGCAAGCTTTCGTTTCCTTGACGAGGCTATTCGCTTATCTTGAGGGCAATTTGACAACAATATCTTCTAACCAGCAGCCACTGGAAAGACAAAAGCTTGTCTCCTACCAAGCCGCATTATGTCTTGACTCGCATGATCACGCTGCCCGCGAAGCCCAGAGAGTTGATCTTTTCGTTACCCGGCAATGGATCAGACTGATTCTGTGGGAGTACACGGCACGCCACTTTGCAATGTCGTGTTACCCTGACGACGAAGCCTTTTCCCTATTCCTCCCTGTCAAAATTGGACATAAGATGCTTTCCCTCTTTTCAATGGTGACGAATGCAGCTATAAAAACACACGGATATGGGATAGTGAGTAACTGATGACCTCACAAGTTTGAATCGAGTTTAACGCAGATGGCACAGGAACTTAAAGTATTCCGATTAGCTGATGCTATGCTCGACATCGTTGCATGCACCCCCTTCTCTGCCCATAGCAACGGTATGCTTGTTGGTGCAGGAGATATCCTGAACTCGTTGCAGCATGTTTTGCAGTCTGTTGGAGGGCCTGAGTCTGGTTTTCTGCAAAAGATACAAACTCGAATGTCACAGCTGGAATTAAATACTGGATCATGGCCATATCTTGCTATTCCAGAAGCAGAATGTACCGTAGAGGAGATAGAGAATGATAATGACTGATGTTGGGTTTGGTTATAACTAGCAAGCCTTCTACCCTATTATTTCACTGCTAGACTACACAAGCCTCTTGGTTATCTTGGCGGTACATAAAAATGGAAGGATATTGAGGTTAGGGTTTGGAAATGTCACATAGTTACAGAATGTTGGAAATCAAAGAATGCCTCAAGACTTGAACGACAAGAAACGAGAAAGGAAGATGCATCTAGTGAGACGTAATTAAGAGACCAACATTCATCAACTAGCTCTTCCCCTGTGGCTTAGTTGGCTAAAGCGTCCGACTGTTATTCATAGACAATCGGGAGATCGGAAGTTCGAGCCTTCCCGGGGGAGTTCTTTTTTGCTTTTGTGACACATAGTTATCACTTTTGTCTTTCTTTTCCTGTTAATATCATGATGGTGGAGGAAGACATCTTATATTGTATTTATTTCTATTCACGAATGCTTGGGTTGGCATGGTAAGTGGCTACTTACTGGTTCGTATTATCCAAACTATTGGCCATACATATTATGTGTAATGCTGAACACGACCATCTTTAAAACATGAACGGTGTTCAACATTGCGTATGATTTAAAAAAATTCTATTGAGTTCTTCCTTCTAATTACTTCTCTATGCTATAAAACCATCGCATACAACATCCTCAATTCCACCTCATGCTAAGAACATCTCCCTTAACATGATTAGTTTTCTATTTGTGGTTCGGTGATAGAATATTGTACAGACATAGAATGGGGAGTAGAGTATTATAAAACTACTGCTGTATGAGAGATTGGGACCTGATTCCTCCAGAAACACACATGAACTACCTTAGACTTTAATCCTCAGAGAGAGATAAATTCAACAGTCTGTATCACATCCACGTGAGGGATATACGTAGTATGCTGACTTCGGTTGGACCCACCATTACTATCACGCACCTCAAAGGCTCAACCCCAAGACGACACAAGGATAAGGCTTCGATTTTAAGTTTAGAATCCGCAGTATGAGTGATCCGCTTAGCATTGCTGCAAGCGTGATAGCACTGCTTCAGCTCACAGCGACCGCTACACAGTACCTCAAAGACGTCAAGCATGGATCAGCTGATCGGCTACGGTTACGCGATGAGCTGAGAAGTACAGCCTGTCTTCTTGAAATGCTCAAAGATCGCGTTGAGGACGCCGACGATGCGTCTGAAACCGAAGAGGCCCTCAAGCCTGGATCTATACGGGCTCTAGCGGAACCCGACGGCCCTCTCAGCCTCTTTAGGCAGATACTCCAGGAAATCATCATCAAGCTTGAACCGCAAGCTAGTTTGCGTCGCTTGGCCAAGCCTTTCACCTGGCCCCTTGACAAAAAGGATGTTTCTGAGATGCTGAACTCTTTAGAACGTCTAAAAAGCCATTTCAGTCTGATCATGCAGAACGATCTTCGGTATGACTTTACTAATTCAAATTCTATTTCTATTCAAAGCCGTGCTACTGTAGCTTACAACATGTTTAACACTAGAGAACTAGCCAAACTATCGAACCTTAAACTGAATGACCTGAATGACAAAGCTGATAGATCCGAGGCTAAATTAAGAGACGAAGAAGCAATCAAGATCATCTCTTGGATCAGCCCGATTTCTTTCCTTGCGAAGCATATTGATATTCTAGAACGAGTTGAGCCAGGGACCGGCTCTTGGCTAATCGAGCATGATACCTTTCAGAGCTGGCTTAGAGGAGATATTGACGTGCTGTGGTGCCCGGGCATTCGTGCGTCACTAATCCCTGCCATCTGACAGTTGAGCTAATATGGTGTTTTAGCTGGAGCGGGAAAGACAAGTCTAGTGTCAGTCACATATAAACTTGATGTTCTCAGATGAATATCCTAACTTCTCTTAGTTCCCTAATCATCAACCGCCTCGAACAAGAGAGAGTTGCTGACACCACTTGTGCGTACGTCTACTGCGATTACAATCAACGCCTTGAGCAGACACCATATGCTCTACTCTCGAGTCTACTACAACAGGTCCTTCGAAACTTCGCAGACCAACCATTGCCGGCAGATGTATCAGTGCTCTATAGTCAACACCAGAAATATGGCACACGTCCTACACAAACCCAGATCACAGAGATTATTCAGAAGCTTGCCGCGAAGCTAGCGACATTCTACATAGTAGTCGATGCTCTGGATGAGTGCGGCGAGTCTGAAGAGGAAGCTCTCCAGTTCATGGAGATAGTGTCTTCTCTAGGGGCACACGTCAAGGTTCTCTGCACATCTCGGTTTTCTACAACCTTTGAGGAACACTTCAGCCAGTCCGAGAAGCTGCAGATATCTGCTCAAAACGCTGACATCACAACGTTTCTTGACGCACAAATCCGTCAGAAATACCGCCTATCTAGGCATGTGCGTGCTGATCCAAAGTTGAAGGATGAAATTGTCGAAACTATTATTCAAGAGTCTCAGGGCATGTATGTTGAGTTAAAAGAGTTCTCTCGGTGTTCTTCCTCGCTAATAGGAATAGGTTTCTGCTCGCCAAGCTGCATCTAGAATCTCTTTCGCAAAAGATCAACCGCAAAGAGGTGCGGGTATCGCTCAAAACTCTCCCCGCATCACTAAATGCCACATACTCAGAGGCTCTGGACCGAATATACAGGCAAGCACCAGAAGCAGTAGAATTGGCTGAGGCTGTGCTGTTTTGGGTATTATGCGCGAAGCGCTCCTTGACAATCTTGGAGCTACAACAGATATACGCCACCCAAGACTTGCCAGAGAACGCGGGTCTTGAGGAAGATGACCTCCCAGACGCTGACATCTTGACCGGTGTCTGTGGGGGACTCATCATGGTCGATAGTGATTCCAGTACTGTTCGGCTCGTACACTACACGGCTCAGCAATACTTTGAGCAATTCCATAGCCAGAAGCTCTCGCAAGCGAGGATCAGCATCACGAATATCAGTCTCAAGTATTTGGCTTTACCAAACTTCTCGAGTGGGATTTGCACCACGGACAAAGCCATGGCCCAACGCCTCGAAGAATATCCTTTCCTAGACTATGCTGCAAAGTACTGGGGTGCTGAAATCAACATTTTTGACCAAGATGGCCACGTTCCGGCCTTTGATAAATTGGCCTCCAGTACCACTGCACTGGGAACCACCAGTCAAGCTTTTGGTATCCCTAGCGACCGTCATTCAAACTGGAGTCAGGAGTTTCCGAGAGATATCCCGGCCCTCGTTCTTGCCGCTACATTCGATCTTCCCAGGGTACTCGAACGAATGGTACGGACTGGCCACGACTTGGAAAGTAAGGGGACTGATGAGGATACGGCGTTAATTCGCGCTGCAAGTTTTGGGCACCAGGAAAATGTACGCGTCCTCCTGGATCTAGGTGCTAATAAAAATGCCCGGGATCACATGAACGAAACCGCTCTCCAGAGGGCTGCCGGCAATGGAGAGGCCGACGTTATCAAAGTTCTGTTAGACAAGGAAGCCGATGTCAACGTGAGTACGTCAAGCGATTGGACTGCTCTTATGGCTGCTGTTTCCAGTGGCAACATCGAGGCTGTTCAGATACTGGTCGATGCAGGAGCCAACCTTATGGCGGAGACTGTTTGGGGAGACTCTGCTCTCAGCCTCGCAACCCGCAACGGTCAAGAGGCTATTGCCACGCTTCTGGCGGACCGAGGCGCAATTCTCCCTCACGGCCCGGCTGGTCGTCGAGCGTCCACTGTGGCTTCTCGCAGAGGCTTTTTGCAGCTTGTTCGGCGGCTCACAGCCGACTATGAAGCCGTCGCCAACCAGCCTCTACAGCGTCAGAGCCTTAGGATCATGGGCGGATTGTCTCACATTGGTGAGGCTGATGAACCAGCCAGAGCAGAGGAAGAACCCAATTCCGCCGAGGCACCTGAGCTAGACCAAGGCGACTTCTCCGAGGCGACAGAAGGTCTGGAGTACAGCATTGGGTTTTCGAGGCGTTATGACTTGCAGGAATGTATTGGCAAAGGCCATTTTGCAGAAGTGTTTCCTTGCATCAACAGGGTAACTGGCTTAGTATATGCGGCAAAGGTCTGGACAATCGAGAAATGGACGAAGGCTTCCACCAAGATTGAAGGGATTCACAATGAGTCTCGGGCGTTACAGAAAGCACAGGAGCGCTCGCACCCCAACATCCTACGCCTTGTCGACCTATTCGCCGAATACACCGAGGCCAAAGTGTACATGGTTCTTGAACTCGCCCCGGAAGGAGAACTGTTCAACTTTATCGTCATGAAGCAGCGTCTGACGGAAGCCGAAGCTCGAAAGATCTTTCAACAAGTTTTCTCTGCGCTTGAGTTCTTGGTGAGTTGTGCTCGTTTTGAAGGAGTTTGCCTGGAGACTGATGCAGAGCCAGCATGGCTTAGGGCTGGCACATCGGGATATCAAACCGGAAAACATCCTTCTGTTCGACGAAGAGTGCCTTCAAATCAAGCTGGCCGACTTTGGTCTCACCAAGAATATCGGCTGTGAGCCTGATAGCGTGGAACTTGCGACCACTCTCTGTGGCACACCTAGTTGTCAGTGAATTTCTTCCCTTCGCTCAACTGACCACTACTAACAGATTGTCCAAAATCTCAGATGTAGCCCCTGAAGTCCTTGAAGATAGGGCACAAAGACGATACGGACTCGGCGTCGATGTCTGGTCTGCTGGTGTCGTCTTATACATCTGCCTTTGCGGCTTTCCGCCATTCTCCGACGAACTCTACTCCGAGGCATTTCCCTACACCCTTTCACAGCAAATCAGGTCCGGCAGGTTCGACTACCCTTCGCCCTACTGGGATCCCATTGGAGACCCAGCGCTTGACCTGATTGACAGCATGCTTGTTGTCAATGCGGAGAAACGATTCAGTGTTAAGCAGTGCATTAGCCATGCATGGACGGTTGACGCAAGTACTTCTATATTGCAGGATGTCATTAGGTCAGCCAGTCCAGAGCCCATGTAAGGTTCTATGTTTGTGCTTGATGTATATAGTTGCGTGAGTAAGGCGACTGCAGTGTCACTGTATCCTAGCCACCCTTCCCCAGAACACTGTCACATTTCCTCCACGCGTTAGCTTCGTTGCTTCTATAGGCTCCTTATCCTAGGTAGAATATTTAGTGTTGCCGAAGAACTCATATGCTCGTCTGTTTGTTGTAATTAAGCTAATATTTCAAGGTCTGATTGATATTTCAAAGGTCGAAAGAAGAAATGGCAGAAGAACGATGGACAGTAAGAGTAGGGCGGAAGAGACATGCAGACTTGAAAACCACCCTGCCAACATATATTCGTATTTCACAGTCATACTTGCTAATACCTATCGTTGCATAGGTTTTCCTTTTACAAAACCCTAACAACCCCTCCTAGAACGCTTTTCAGTATTTCCACGAATTGGTAATCTCATGTCTTCGTCCTTCACTACCAACAGAGTTCCTTGATGTTATCGCCATCCACAGCCCTACACTGTCAACTGTCTTACAAGAAAATCTTACTCAACTGGATAGGTTTGCGTCTCTAAGGTGATTCTAGATCAATATTCAAGCAGGCAGGAAAATGGCAAAGAAGATGGTGACTTGATATTGAACTGTCAAAACAGCCGCGTTCCACGCTTACAGCATTTTCCACCTCTCTAGCATGAACAGACCGTTTTGTCAGTGCTATACAAAAAACCAAACTCGTATCAGCTAATAAACCTGTTAATTCGCCAGAAGGCGATCTTCGGCTCATGTCACCAGATCCCTGTCCATGTTTAAGATCAGTAACCAAGCTCCCCAGCTACAGTTCCGTGCAGGGGATTCGATAATAACCCACCCAGGATATGTAAAATAACATGGATACATCGAATACATAGGAAGTAGATAATATTAGGTTAAATCTTAGGATAATATTATATAAGACTTTGTGGAGTGAGAAGAATTCATTACAATTTATAAAATTTCTATAAAATCAAGGAGAGAATCGGAATTTTTACGTGCCCAGTGTGGTAGCTCTAAACCTGAAGACAAATATAGCTCTGCGCCGTTATAGGCTGAAACAAGAGAGATATTTTTTCCTATGCCAAATAAATCATGCGAGACACAGCAAAAGAGGAAGCTGACAGGACCCCTTGGCTTTACCTCATGTTCTGCAGCTTGGAGTTTATGGTGTATCAAGATGCAGGTTATATAACGTAGGTAGTCGGAGCTAAACCCGAAACAGTGTCTACGTGCCGCTGTAGTGAACGAAGCCTTAACGATCAGCGCTTAGGCAGATTCAATACCGTCCAAAAATAAGAGAAATGATCATTTAAATAACATTCTTGCACCGGCTACGCTCATGAGAATGACAATTTAATATAAGATAATTCAAGAAGTATTATTACACTCTTTGACCCAAATTCAGACGAAGAGTGTGAAGACCACGATGGATATCAAATGGTTCCTGCGAAATGATGCCCTTTAAAGTTGACCAATCAGAAAAGGGATAATACTTCCCAGGGTCCTGTTAAACAGGCACAATCGCCAAGTCTAACCCAATCTGATGACTTGGAGCGCTGTAAGGCTGTGAGTGGTCTTGAAGCTGTGGCTGCGCCATGCAACAGACACGTCCAGGGCAGAATAGGGACAAGATAATGATGAAAGCGATGGTGGTTTGGGGGAAGTTCTGTGTATATAAGTGTTCATAGTTCCATGAGAAGTTTACGTCAATAGAACCAGAATAGGTACTCACTCATTTGTTGAGACGTTACCCTATAACGAATGACATATTACACTACACCATGGCAAATCCAACGAAAGACAACCTCTATGGCTATGATGCTAATAAAATCCTGCCCATTGTTACATCTGTAATAATTGGAATATCCCTTATCGGACATGGTATTCAGAACAGGTATGTAGCATAACTGCATGCTATCCTAGTCACCGTTTTGACCAAAGCATAGCCGATACAAGTTCTGGAGAGTCACGTTCTTCATGTTCTACGCCAGCTTATTCTTCTTCTTCGGCTGGGTGATGAGAGCCGTCTCTGTACGAAACACAGATAGTCTTGCCTTGTATATGATATCGACCATCTTCATCTACCTCGCCCCGCCAATCTATTCGGCTGCCGAATACAACACTCTTGGACGCCTAATGCACTACCTACCGATGCACTCCATCATCAATCCGAATCGCGTTGTGTATATCTTTGTCTTTCTGGGCTCACTTGTTGAGGTTTTCACTGCCATTGGTGCTTCTTGGATCGCTGCTGGGAATGGAAGACAGGATCAAGATCGTTTGAGCTCGGGTGCTACGTTCATGGCTGTCGCTGTCATTCTTCAAGCCATGATCGAACTCGGCTTTATCACCATGGTCGGCATTCTGCATCGCCGTTGTTCAAAGGCCAATATGCTACCCTCTAACGTACGAACGCTATTCATAATGCTCTACGGCACATCAATCCTCATTCTCATCCGTTGCATCTTCCGCGCCGTCGAGACATTTGAACTACGAGATATCCTCGCAAGCGGTCAAGACAATAGCAATGCACTCATGAAGCGCGAATGGCCCTTTTACGTACTAGAGGCCATCCCCGTGGCGCTGTACACCTACTGGCTCAACATCATCCACCCAGGACGATACCTCCCGCACGACCAGCGCCAGTACCTGGACTTCGACGGCAAGACGGAGCGCATGGGGCCAGGATGGATTCACAAGCGTCACTGGATGATGTTTATCGCAGATCCGTTTGATATGATCGGGATGTTGACGATGGAGAAGAGAGATGCGTTTTACCTGCGGCCGAGTGAGTGGCCTGAGACGGATAACTGCTTTGCTCAGGGCAAGGGTTCGAATGCCAAGCCGGGCAAATATGCAGCGATAGCCAAACACGAGTCGAGGGTCTGATGTAATGGCCGAGACTTGGGGGACGATCATGATGGATGCTCGTGTTTGGGATGTGTTTCTTTTTAGTTGTGATTTCTTTTACACATATGCAGCATGAGGGAGAGACTGAGGATGTATTTTTGCTGGTTTGAGACGAAGGCCTAACTTGGATGTATATTGTACATTTCCTTTTAACATGAGCGAGCTGCTTTATTGTATTTAAAGATGAGTAATATTGACAGACCCAAATGTAAGATACCTAGGAATAGAATTAAACTCACCATTAAGCTTACCTCTCAACCGTTAATTACTGATCTGTCTCTTGGCTCTAAAATTAGGGAATGATATAAGAGGATGACCAAAGAGAAGGATCGTGTGTGTGTGTGTGTGTGTGTGTCAGCGGAGCGGAGAATAGAAAAGCCCCTGGACAACGGACGATCGGTGACTTCATTGCCTAATACGGCCCCACATGCACTACCCGTTAAACGACGCAAGGTTCCCTGCAATGACGTCGCTTGGCGAAGCTTTGACAGAATCTTGGCCCGGCCTTGGCCCAGGGGAAGGAAGGGAAATAAAATAAAAAATGCCCCGACAACAGTGACAGACGTCATATCTCAGTCACTGCTTGCAATCACTGTATCCCTATCTGTAGATGATGGACTTTTAGTGGTTCCATTTCTGTAAAGCCCCTGACCTTTTGCACTGCACTGATGATAAACAAGACCGACGGGCTTGTTACTGCTGCTCTTACCGTTGCATTCACTAAACGCAGTGCACGTCAGTCCCGTCCCTTCTCATCAAGATCAGGCTACCTACCTTAGTACTTCTCTTAAATAACCCCGTCTCACAAATTAGACTTTGCCACTGAAAAGGGCCCTTTTCCTTTTTCCTTTCCTTCTGATCCGATCCTCCACCCAATTTCCAAATTCTTCCTAGAACTGTCGAGTCTGGTCTAGCTTAATCTCTAGACTGACTTGACTTACCTACTCTCTCGAACCAATTCATTCCTCCTCCTTCTTCCACCCCATCCACTATCAAGCAATCATCACAGTCAACTCCTACAAACAAACACTTCAACTTGTCACTCCGCAATCATGCCTGAAGTGCGAAGGGGCAGCCTTGCGCCCCCGTCCGACTCGGCTCTCTCATCAGACGCTGTTATTGCTCGTCCGGCGCAATCTCATCAATCTTCTACCGATCGCGTTCGATTTAACATCCCTGCAGATGAGAGAGCAACATCACCATCGCAGTCGGGAGAGCCTCTCGAATCAGCCTTTGCAGAGCTCCCGCGTCGAACATCTGATGGCCCTAGAAGGAACTCAGAACTCCCCAGGCAGAGTTCGGATCAGCGACGGAGTCTTTCCTATGCCCAACGCCCTCAAGCCGAGGCATACTACGATTCTCGAGCAGCGACCCAGCAAGAATACCGACGGCGAGCTACCACTCTTCTAGAATATTACGATGAGAACCCCCAGCTATTGCCGCAGCTTCCGTTCACTTGGCACCACGGTTGGAAGCGCTGGAGGCTCTTCATCTTTGCCTTCCTCGTTTTCGTTGACGCGTCCGCTGTCCCAATTGCTCTCTACTACGGTCTGAAATACGCAGGCGATGTGGAAGGCTGGATCATCTTTGCTGTTGTGACAACAATCTGGGGTGGTCCCACGTATCTCGAATTCGCTATCCGCACGCTCCGATTGATCAAGGTGGATAGGTTCTACCGGCCTCTAGGAACGAATCACCGGTGGTGTTTCGATATGCTGACGTACTCCTCCACCCTCACTATCTTTGTCGTTACTGCCCTATTCATTATTGGCAGTGCTCCTCATAATGTTTGGCTAAGGGTTCTTTGCATGCCTGCCCCGGCAATTCTATACTGCTATGGCGGTACTCTTTTCCTTATCACTCTCTTTCACCAGATGAACTGGCCTGCCCCCTTCCGGATCAGTTCAACTGCCAAGGGAGAAAAGGTACGTCTTGACGGATGTTGTTAGTTGCCAGCATACTAATTGTATTCCAGGTTCTTCCAGGTGCCTACTACTTTATTGAGGATGTTATCGCGGTTAATGCCCTCGGTGGCCGACCCTACCGCGAAGCTTTAGCGGCTCGCTACAAGGCCAGCCCTCGCTTTCGGCAGATGGTGTACAAGCAATCCTGGTTCTGGTCCATCCCCGCGCTGATCCTCGCCGTTCCCCTAACCGTCATATCCGTCATTCCTCAAGTTCCGGCTACCGGTGCCTACGGTGTTGCATGGGCTGTTCCCTTCCTGTGGACAGCTCTCTGGGGTGTTATCACTATCAAATGGTGCAAGAAAGACATGAAGCGTGAGAGGGAAGAGTGGGAACGCGGCGTTGACCCTGAGAAGGAAATCAAGAGAAAGGGATCGTCGTCTATCGAGACGGCATAAAGAGATGGTGACGTAACTGGGTGATTTAAAAGCGAGCATCATGGCACATACCACATATAGCCTTGGGCGTTTGGGCAGAGGAACATCACTAATGATGAGAATGAGTGTAACTACAGTCACGTCTTGAGCATTATTCCTCTACATATCTGTACATTATGATTGATAGCATACGAGCCGAACATGAAGTAAACTGTTATCATAATCCCTGTTCTCCAATTTATCATTGTTTTAGCCCCCAGACATCCCGAGAGCTTGTCAAAGATGGCACCACTAGGAAGACGCGGGTGTGTCACCACTACCACCATCGTGTGCTGCTGTCATCTCAGCACCAATGGGCACAGCCTCAGTCTTGGCATCATACATTTTCTATCGGCAAGTAGATTTCTCATTAAATCTCGGGGAGAGGAAGTTGTCCGTAGGAGTGACATCCGGCATGGGTCATGGGAATCACATGATTTAGACTCCCGATGAAGCCGAAGTGTCGAGACTATGCAATGCCATAGGCTGAACATGAATCAACGACTATGATCCTTGGTGAATAAACTCTCTGTGCATTGGTATTGTGTCAATGAGCTTATGTGGCCCTATTATCGATACCGGAAGTTGGGTGTTTCACATGTTTTTGTAAGTCAAAAGAGGAAATGGTATACTTCAACACTACTCGTATCCTCGCATGCTAAACATCACAACCCAGTCCATAGATGCCTCAGATAGACTTTTCCCCTGTAATTCTGACAAACTCACCCTCCAGGTCTTTCCAGACCTTATCGACAATACCCTCCTGGCGATATCCCTCCAACAGTTTGACCACATCGCTTGACGCGCTCTCCCCATCCCAATCAACACTGTAAACCCCGCTCCCCTTCTTCCCATCTACACCAACAGCAACTGCACCATCAGCATCCTCAACACCGTTCCCATTTTCACCTTGTTTATCAGGATATCTCCCACTCAAACATAACCACACATGTCTCTCACCACATTCGTCCTTAGGAAGCCACTGCCGTCTCACGGTCATACTGACCTTGAACCAATACTTCATAACCTGCATCATGGCCCCGTCCCCACTGCGTATGAGATCCGTATCGACAGATCCGGGGAAGTTGTGGATGAATGATACTTCTGGGGCCTGACGGGCGAGTGCTTCCAGTGAGAGCGTCAGGGCTGAGCACATGTGGCCGCGCGAATGATGGATGCTGGTGAAGGGGATGTTGCGGCCTGCAATGTCGTCTGTGAAGAGCTTGCCTTCTTTTGTGCCGGCCATGACGGTTATTACTCGACGCAGAGAGAGCGCTTTCTTGAGTAGAGGGAGGAGGTTGGCTGTTAGACGGGCGCGGGAGTAGAGAGTGAGGCCGGTGATTAGAGGGAGGCCCTCGGTAGTATCTAGACATATAAGTATGGGTTTAAGTTGACTAACAGAACAGAAGACTTACCAACGCCCATCTTGAGCGTTCCTTGACTCAGAAATAGTACGTTCAGAACAGTCTCCTTGCTTTTGATATCTCGACACATTTCATCCACATTCTTCAACAAGCTCATGTCCTTCTTGATAAAGACATAACTGCCCTCAGAGTTCACCTCGCGCAACTCCTTCTGCAGGCGATCACCTGCTTCCTGAGAGCGACCGACGTAGTAGATCTTGGGCCTGACCGTATGTTTGGCAAAAGCCCTGAGAGCCGTCTCGCCAATACCAGCTGTAGCACCCGCAAAGACAGCTACCAGGCCGGCGGGGAGCTTGGAGGCAGCTGAAGTGTTGGTTTGTTGGACGATGGAGAGTAGGACCATGTTTACTAGAGTTTGAAGATGTTAGATCTACAGCTCGGAAAAGCATTAGAACAAGGACACGGAGGCTCTTTTATACATGAATCATCTTCTGTTATCTATCTACTGAGAGCAAAGGATATCGTCTTCGCCATGTACAATCACTTATAAGCGACCAATAGCCTCACGATCAGGATACGAAAAGTGGTTAGCGCCGAATGCTGTTGTGGAGGGTCTTGTTCTGTGATAGTTCTAATCCCTTTGAAGAGCCACAAGCTGATTGGTCTACCTGACCAGCAATTTGACCTCGAACCCCAGGGACGAATGCGAGTGCGAAATTCAGCTGTCAAAATACTGTTTTAAGCAATATGAGTCTGAGACTCATTTACATATCCAGATTATGACGTCTATGACTTTTCAAGACGCAAGCGTCCCAAATCTATATTCACTGCGAAAACTAATGACCATGAGATTAAGACGTAAGGCTGAATGTATTCAGGCAAGTAAATTAAATATGCAAAAGACTGATGAGCTGTCTCGGGAGCTGCAGCCCACTGCTCACATCAACACGGACGCTGTTTCCTATGATGCACCCTTCCCAATGTATCAAAACATTGCACCAGAAAGGAATACAAATGAAATGGCAACAAGAGAGAGAGAAAGAACGCCGTATCCTCAGCCTGACTCAAACCAGGCTTTTTGTTGCCCCCTTCCAAGGACCCCCCAATGCCATGCTGGTTGTCTGCTAAGCCGTTGATACAAAAGAAGTTGATATATAGTACGGTGACAAAGGAAAATTGTGTTTCGGATCGAATATATCCATGTCTGGTCTCGTATCGTCTTATCGTTGATCGGCCAACTCGGTAGGCCGCATCATGCATTATGAATACCGCTTATGAAAAGTTACAAATCCCCCAAGATGAAGATATAATGTCGTGACCCCCTTTTTGCATCCACGCCTCATCTGCCCAGTTTCCTCCTCATGCAAGCCAACCGCCTTGTACTCCCACAGTTCATTGCTCGGGGCGAGGAGGCTCAGCCTGCCATCCGTTGATGTATGCCATCAACCCCATGCCGAATAGAACAACACCGATTACTGAAGCATAAGGTAGTGCGGCTTGAAGGCGTTGATCTTGCCCTCGCACAACGCCCTTCTGGCTTGCTGGTGTGATGGTATTGGCCCGAGACAAAGTCGGCGCATCCGATGCCGCATCGTTGACAACGACCTCGACGACCTCGACATCACCAGGAGAGCTTTTAGAAACCCCTGAGTGGTCAACATCGCCATTGGCTTCTGTGTCTCGCTTCCTTGATCTCGACCGGGCCCTCTTCTCTGCTGCTTCTCGAAGTGCTTCTTCAGCTCGAAGCTGAACAACCATCTCAGCCAGCGTCTTCCTGTCAGTGTCTCGTTCTGTCTCAACAGTTTCGCATCGTTGCTTCCACTCCTCCATCTGCTCCTTCATATCTCGCATCTGGTTCTCCATCATGTCGATCCGGGACTGGAGATCAGCGGCTGTCTCTTGTGCTGTGTCAACAGCAGGAGTTGCCTCATCAGTGGCCTCGACTTCGGGAAGAACAGTCGTTTCATCTTCTGAAACTTCAGATTCCACAGAAGATTCCATCTCGCCGGGCACAGCTGATCCGTTCATATGTATAGTTGCTGACTCTTCTAATCGTTTGGCCAACTCTTCTGCTTCCTCCCTTGCAATTCTCTCCTTTTGCAACATCTCTTCAAGCTCACGCATGCGTGCTGTTTGTGAGTCGATGTCTCGCTTAGCGTTGTTAAGAGCCTCTGTAAGCTGGACAATCTGGCTGAGATTATCAGGACGAACAGGTGAGTTGGGCGGACCTGACTTGGGTCTCTCGGTAGGGCCGCGCTTAAGTGAGGGAACATCGGGCTTCTCGGGAAGAGGTTGCTGCGGAGGAGGAGCTGGAGGATCAGAAAATCGCGCTTTGGGGTCAGCGCGGAACGGTGTTCCCATTCCATTCACAATGGGCTGGGACTTGGGTTGTTCGAGGCCATCTGGCTTCTCGAGGTCCTTCAGGTCGTCCTTGGATAGTAAGGTGTGGACGAACTGGTTAGTGCGACCTAAATCCTGCGCCTGAAGTCGAGCGTTGCGCATTTCATTCTAAGGGAATTAGTATGTCGATTACTGTTGTTTAGTTTCTAACTTACCGCAAGTCGTTTTAAAATTTGATCCGTGGCAACAGGAGTGAGAAAGAAGGGTCGTTGTTGTGGCATGCCGTTGGCTTGCATATTCATAGGTCCAACGCCATTTGGCATCATTCGGCCATTGCTAGCCATAGAGGCATTGCTGTTTGTACGGCCACGCAACTGCATAGGCCCAGAAGGCATCATCATAGCGCCATTAGCTGGGTCGAGGTCGCCAAAGTTCATGTCCATGACATTACTTGACGCGCTCATAAACCCAGCATGTTCCACCTTGGCAGCCACTTTGTGGTGAACCACAGTTTTCTGATCCTCGCTAACAATGTCGATACCGAGTTCAAGATGATCAGAAGTCTGCAGTTCATGAGGTTCTGATTCACGGTTTTCTTGTGATAGGCGAGTGCCGTTGACAAAGGTTCCGTTCGAAGACTTGACATCTCGGATATAGATCTTGCCATTGCGTTCCGCGTATATCTCAGCATGTTGTCTTGACAGCACTTTACTGTCAAAAAAACCATTGGTAGGGGTCGGAATGGTCTTTTGGTTTGTTTGTCGACCTATACGGAGGCTCTCAGGAGCAAAAGGGACGGCGATCGTTTTCCGTTCAAAGGTGCCGTTTAGGGATAGCAGATATAAAACCGGTTGGCCAGGAGGGACTTGTTCAGCTCCCATAGGACGCATCATACCTTGCGGCGTCATTGGAACCTGGCCAGGGCCGGCCTGCACAGGCCCATGGGCCGTCATCATGCCTTGAGCTCTGCCGGGAGGTAGTCGAGACATGTCTTGTTGTTGGAAATCCCCTTTCCCGGGAGGCCAGGGGGTTTTCGGTTGAGGTCGTTTTCGAGGTGCACCGTTAGCCGACCATTGGCTTAAATCTGTAGTCGAAGACAGCGGAGTGCCATTGGCGTGGGAGCCGTTTGAGGCGACTGTGGTAGCGGAGGAATTCGAGGATGTTGAAGAAACCGATGAGGACGAGTTGGATCGACTGAGAGCCTTGCGCGGCGCAAACATGCCGATGCCGCCCCGGCCTTCTTCTGAATTCATTTGATGATTCCCGTTAATCGTGCCCCATGCTGGTCTTGGATTGGAGAAATTCGCTGGATTTGCAACTGCAGTCATGAGGATGATGGATGTTCAGCAAGTTGCGGCCGATAAACGCACGGTCGAGGATATAAAGATGCCGGATGTGGAAAAGGGACGTGTGCGGGCTCGCGCTCCTTGGATGCTGATGTCACTCCACCCGGCAAGTTGGAGATTCAGGGGTCGTATAATATCCGGCTCGAAAATGCCAGTTGAGGGTTTGATGAAATGCGATCGAATTATCAATTCTTGAGTGTGGCTTAACGTTGCTGGTGGACAAGAAAAATCATGAGCTCGTGGCTGGGAACAGGTTTTGGCAATGAAGATTGACGATCGGCGATGACCCCGTCGGACCGGGGACAGATAGTCAAGAGGCAAGTCGGGCCAGCGACGGCCAAGAGGGTGCTTAACTCACCAAGCACGAGGTTATCGCGATGTCGAAACTAGTTCTCAGGTCGCAAGAGACGATACTGAAGAGGCTAAAGGCCGTGATAGAGTTGAAGAGAGGTTGCCGTAACAGTGACAGTATGGGGGAGGTCTCGCTAAGCGCTGCTTGGCGTGTTGGCGTGTTCAAATTTGGAGCCCCCGGTCGGCACCTCTCAGCTCAGGCACACGGAGTACAGAGTACAGTGGAGCACACGCCCAAAGAGTCTGGCATGTGCTCACTGCTCGCATAACCCCCAGCAGCACGGGGACAAAGTTGTAGATGTCCGAGACTGTCTTGTAAGTGACCAAGAGCGCATGAAAAAAACATGAACACTCAAGTGCTTCTTGCGAGTCGGATCCGTGCTGTGGAGACTGATCTCGACCCACGAAGGGGACCACGTGACGATTGCATCACAGTACAGTGATGTCTCTCGCTTCGACCCGCACTGTACTAGAGCCTGATCTGTGCTTTTCAATTCCGCACCGACTTTTCCCCGAACCCTTAACCCACTTGACCGTTAAGCCAATGACAGCAAGCTTCAACAGGTCATAGGATTTGAGGAAGTTGTCGCAAGAGAGCCTCATCAGCAATTCTTTGCCTCGCGCCGTGCAATCCCAACAATCTTCGTCGACCGCAATCGATATCCCACTGTCGATATTCAATAAACGAGCTTCGTGTACCGACCGCCATCAGCCACAATGCCTCCTGTCGCTCCTATGAATGTTGGCCAGCACGGCCCCTCCAACGTGGACAAGCGTATGCTGGTGTCATTCTCATCGAATTGGATATTTAGCTGACGGACTTGTAGTCAAAATGGGTGCTATGATGGGTGGAAGTATGACTTACTCCTCGCTAAGCTCTTGAATCTCTGTTCAATCATATCTAACATCTTACAGCTGTTGGTGTCATCATGGGCTTTGTCTTTGGTAAGTCTCCTCCAAGCTATTCCGCTTGACTTCACAACTAATGCTTATCAGGAACTGTCAACATCTTCCGATATGGAGCCGGCCCCAATGGTATCATGAGGACACTCGGCCAGTACATGCTTGGATCCGGAGCAACCTTTGGGTAATTCTGACTCTTACCCAATGGCTTACACCAGTGTTAACCAAGACTATAGCTTCTTCATGTCCATTGGTAGTGTCATTCGATCCGATGCCGACCCTAAACTGCACGACTTGTACATGCGAACCCAACGTCGACCTATAATGCTGATGGCCAACCCTGCGTGGAGGAAGTCATGAGACCAGCAACATCATGCGAGACGAGAGCAATACCCAGTCGACTTCGATGTTCACCTTGTACAGCCTGACATCTGATGGCCGCAATCTGTAAAATACATATCAAAACTATTCCGCAATGGACCAATCTTTTGTCAAGCTACCAGACCCACAATCGATATATACAGCAGCCAATTTCGTGACAGCTTGTTGTCTGACGAGCAAGGATGTTTTGTTATCCTGTCAGACTGCTGCAGACTACTGCATCTTCCAGGTGAATGCATCAGACGATTACACAGCAATCATTAGGAGGCGGGGAGCAAACTGTGGCGCTCAATACTGCTTCAACCGTCTAGGTTACATTTTCAGACAGGACATGATCGGCGCACCATTCCCGTAACGCGACAAGGGCGACCCAGCATTTTGGCCTACCCCACGGCTGCCGATACGAGGTCACAACAATCGCGATGTGACCACGTCAAACGGGAAGTTTTTGGCGGCTTAAGCTTTCACGAGCTAACCTTCTACGATACTGCAATTGACGATGGCGTTCAATAGCCTTTATACTCTACCTTTCCATGCATATGGATATGGCAACCAACCATCCGTTTACACAACTTGCGGCATGCTTTTATGCGATTGGCCTGAATATAGTGGCCTGATAGAATTGTCTCGCGCGAGGGTAGCTGAAAGCCAACGCCACTACTTATAATTTATGCATATCGGATACCATCGCACAATGTTAGAAGCATGTTTCTCGTGAACGCCTTGATTATTCCCTAACTATGATATCCCTCGTGTCAAAGCAAAAAGTCTCGCCACCGCCACCGCCACAGGGAACACCGGCATCACTAACGATGCCACCGGCACCGCCGCCGAAGTTGAATGTGTATGTCTATGTATTATTAGCATGTAGTTCAATAGGTGTAGTGATGCCAGGTATTTACTTACAGCCATGGCTTGAACGTGTAGAATAGTCGGAGATCTTGGTGACTTGCACGTGTAGAATGGACGGAGATCTTGGTGACTTGGACGTGTAGAATAGACGGAGATCTTGGTGACTTGATCGTGTAGAATAGACGGAAATCTTGGTGACTTGAACGCGTAGAATAGACGGAGATCTTGGTAACTTGAACGTGTAGAATAGACGGAGGTCTTGGTGACTTGAACATGTAGAATAGACAGAGATCTTGGAGCATAGAATCGGGAAGGGACTTACATTCTGGTGCGCACATGTGACCTCGCTAAGGGCTTAGGCAACGAGGCAAAGAGTTACCATATGGGCAGGAGCGATGCCTACGTATGACCTCGCCAAGGGCTCAGGCAATGAGGCAGCCAAGTTCAGACCAAGATATGGGCAGGAGCGATGCTTACCTGCATGGCACTTCTACCTGACCAATGGAAATCGGCAATGCATCATCCATATAATGCTTTGTCGACGATTATTTGCACTACAGAGAAAAAAAGATGCTGGTTCATATTGACAAAATGTAACTATCGCCAGATATCATGAATGGTGTTTATAGGACATAAAATAAGCTTTGACAGTTCCGGTTAATATGTCTTAATGCAGCAGGTGGAGCAAAGGAATGGGCCACCCTGCAGGAAAATCTCCGTCAAATTGAACTTGATTGGAGTGTGTCCACAACATGGATGCACATACTAGCAGGGGTTGTCTTTAGTCCCCTCTCCACTTTCGACGTCGTATAAGTTTGTTGTTGGTAAGTATAGAGAATGAGAGAACGATATACATCAAACAGAAAGAAAAAACAAAAAAAGAATCCCCCGGGCCAAGGGTCGAACTTGGGACCTCCCACACTGCCATTAGACGGAGATCTTGGTGACTTGAACGTGTAGAACGCGCTTACCACTGCGCCACCCGGGGCTTTTAATTGACATAGAAATGTGTAGTTTTAGTATATATACCAACAAAGATTTCCCAGATACACAACCTCATTCCAATATGGTAGACAGTTCCAGGGATGTGTCACGGCCATACTAAATCAACTTTCGAGTGGCAAGCATAGATTAAAGATGCTCGTGCTGTTACATACATCCTTCGCAGATCGGAGGAAGTAAATTATCACGAAACGACTCCTTAATAAAGGCACGACCTTTACAGAACGACTGCTCATCAAGACTGGCTAACCTCCGTGAAGTAGAAGATTAGCCTAATCGTGCTCATCCGAGACACGTTGAGTGTCTACATAGCTAGATGTACTTAACACAAACGGCAGCATACTGTCGCGACAGATTTTGAAAAGCATATGGACATACGGTGTTGTGATAAAGCCTGGTAGCCTACAATCGTAGGGAGGATTTCTTCATTTGAGCCTGTGACCTAGTGGAAGCTTTGTGATAGATGGGAATAACAGATGGAGACGAAACAAATACCAGAAAAAGACTAACACCGGGCCTTGCGTCGCTCCTTTTGACACATAGCTGTAATTTGTCGGCTATGAGGATGTAGTAAGACTCTCATGAATCGCGTAGGTAATATAGTTCGCTACTCTGAACTTACCAGCCGACAATGGAATGTATATAAAGCTGCGCATAACGACAGCAGTATACGCAGTGACTTCAGCGGAAGTGATCTTTCGGTGATGTGCTAGAGGCTGTCATTATGGGCAGTCAAAAGGTCGTTGGCTTCTAGTTCCAATCCCAGCTACAAACAGCTTCCAAACTAAATGACATGTCCTGGCTGTTCAGGCTTGAGCAGGATGCCTTGCTCTTTCGCATCGACGAACGACTCGTATTGTGCCTTGTTCATCGACTCCTTGCCCTCTGATCTGATCACGCCTTCCGTCCAGGCAGTAGCCTACCATCTATAGTCTAAAACAGTGCACATGATGTTCAACAAATACAACATCCCCCGATGGCGCAGTTGGTAGCGTGCTCCAAGATCTCCGTCTATTCTACACGTTCAAGTCATGGTCTAAACGCTGGAAGGGTCCCAAGTTCGAACCTTGGTCGGGGGGTTCTTTTTTCTCTTTTCTTTTTGCTTTCCTCTTTTTGCATGGCTTGCCTTCCTTCACCACACATGCAAGTAAGATAGTGAGTGCTCCCTCTATGAAACTTTTGGATTAGCTATATTGGCAATCTATTGTTTAAGTCTACGATAGCGGCACCGAGGGGTAGAATAGCCTGGACCTTTGAGATCAAAAGACGTGCATATTTTAAATGAAGGTTTTGTGCGAATGATTATGGTAGAACAAAGCAAGTGTGCTTCTATTGTAGTAAACACTACTGTAGTCACCTACTCGGTCACACCATCGGTGTATTTGCACTTCCCCTACTCCTTGAGACTACAAGTTGACTAACTCCACGTAATTCTCATTAATGAATGGTTTGTGATCTTATGCTTATCTCTTTACTCTCCTTCCTATTTCTGACTTTTACTTGCTTTTCTTGCCTTGCTTTCGCAGCTTCGCGGCCTACTTCTGACGTTCTCCTTTTCCGATCCTTTCCCCGCCCTCTCTTATAGGAAGCACGAGGTTTCGAGGTAAACACAAGGCGCGCGCAAGAAACCGGAAAGAAGGAGAATAGAGTGAAGACGATGATTTCGCTTTTGTTCGTCTTCTGCTGATGGAAAGCAGATGGAATTGTCGTCGAGGAGGAAAATAGACCGACGACGTTGAATTCGCTTTTGTTCGTCTTCTGCTGATGGAAAGCGGACGGGATCTCGAGAAGGGAAGAAATAGAGCGACGACGTTACTTGATTGCCGATAGCTTGCTGGCCTCTCTCTGTGGTTCCTTGCGGACCTCCGGGATAGTGTACTTGTGTAATATGGCAATTGTAGCCTTGTCACTAGGCTGTATCAGCCTCTCATAGACCCCTAGCCTCGTATCCAGGCTTCGGCGGGCAGCAGGGGTGGTGGTCGCGATCGTTATCTTGACTGTGATTGAGGTCAGCTTTATTGATCTACTTCTTGCTTGGCAGGTTGCTTGATGACCTAGTCGCGATTTCCTTCTCGTGTAGATGTGGGTATTACCTTGTGATGTTCCAAGCTGACTCTTATTTTGGAAGCTTGGGCGGTTGATTGAAGTGTGGAGAGGGACTTGTGACCCTAGTAGCAGCTTTTATGCCTCTTGGGAACTGCAAGTTGATCAACTCCACGTAATTTTCATTTGTTCGTACTTTTACGCTTACCTGGTAGATAAATACAAGGTTGTGACATAGTTTCTAAAAACGGATTCAACCGACTCCTTCCATCGCTATCTTAAACTAACACCCCAAGGATGATGAATGCATGAGCAATTCGTTGCCTTTGGCACTGACCTCTTGATTTAAAGATGGTTTCGTATTATAACCTTTGTGTTGCAAAGTATTACTGGTGGTGCCCTGGATCAACACTATTTCACTTTCGGGCCATCGCCAATTTCCAGACATGAGGCCTCAACACCCTGAATTCGAATCAGTCTATGTTTATTCAGCGACTACTTGGTAAATCATCGAGGCAGTATCCACATGATGTATATTGTTTCAAGCTAATGTTTGTTACTTTTGTCAGGCAGATGTGCTGTACAGGGTTGCGCCTTTGCTCTCCTCCCTGTTTTTGTCTTTCGCTTGCTTTTCTTGCCTTGCTTCCGCTCCTTGGCGGCCTACTTCTGAAGTTCTCCTTTTCGATCGTTTCTTCGCTCCCTCTTGTAGGGCCCTTTTTCTTGATTAGATCGTTTGCGTTATTTAGCTGGCGCAGCTTTGGTATATTCATCACACAGCGAGTCGTATATTGAGGAGTCTTCAGCTTCTTCGGGAGTATTTTCTGGGATATCTTCAAGTGCCGGTAAGGGCGCGGGTGCGATTTTGTAGATCAAAGGGGTAATTTTGTATCAGGAACAGCCACTTCTGACTTCTTTAGCTATGTCGCTGGCACCCACGGAATAGGGTCTAGGTTGCCAGATTGGCAAACTAACGGGTTTGAAGTGTATGTGGTATAAAAATATGCAACACAGGACTACTCAGCGAAAGATCGCAATAGAACGGGCTCGATTCCCAACTTTGTTATCAAGTGCACGCACGTTAATGCAGTACACCGACTAATCCAAACGCCATATTGGTGCCACCCGTGCTTAGCCGATTCGATGCTTGTTGGAATAGGAGTGATCGTGTCTAGCAATATCGAGATACCCTGGCTGTTCTTTGCGTAGGATGAATGAGATTGGTAATTGGAGTATATGTGGCTGTTGTTATAGTCGGTGAGCTGCTGCTGAGTAACACCAGGAGACGGTGGTGGTTACTAAGTTGGCAGGTATTTGATGAGAGGTAATTGAATAGGGCACGAGCTAGTGTATGATGAGGTAGAAGTGCTGTCCCGCCCTGGGTGATCGCCGCCTCCATCCTGAGCTACAACGGCAGCGGCAGCCTAGGTCTTGTGATCCGGCATCGGCGAAAGGTAGAGTTGGAGCTTCTCGTAGACATAGTAATGCTGACATCGGCGAAAGTGATCTTCGAAAAGAGAAGATCGTTAGTAAATGTTCCAACGTCATTGTCTTTAGGCGCATTCCATACATACGTGTGCTCTCGTTTGCCATCTCCTTATATCAGCAGTGAAGCCATTGGTGAGATTGGTCATGTTAGAGATCGTAGCTCTCGATCTCAGGTGATTCCTCTGTGCCACTGTTGTGTCAGGCTAGCGCCAACAACCGACATCATCCTCGAGCAGAGCAGAACCTTAACTGTCTCCTCCCACAATCCAAAGTAAACCTCTCGCCATCAGGACCGGAATCCCATATGCGTCTCCGCATGTCCGACCCTCAACTAGTTGATCCACCAAGAGGGCCCCTCCAAATCCTATATCTTCGCCTACTCCTCCCTGTCCTTTCCCTTACATGATCATTCCAGCAACCCTTCATAATCTCCTTCCTCCTCCACATAACAGCTGAAACAGGACAACTTCTCCTTTTCACCGATAAACCTTATCGTAGCGCCACCATGAATATCATACAAACGCCAGACTTGCAACAGCACACTGGGTCTGCCGACGATTCGTTTTCCGTTTTTCTTTGTTCTCTGTTGCATTTTCGTTGTCTCTTTCTATTCTTGTCTTCTTTCCTATGGCCTTATTATACGTCGATATAGAATAAGTTCTGGTTGTATTCTCGCCTTCGAAAGAAAGATGATTTCCTGTCCTTGTATATGGTCGACGGTTAGCGACCATCTCGACTTTAATCCCATAGAGATAAAGTACTGAAAAAGAGGATAGCTCTGCTAGTCGATGTAAATATATGTCACCAATTGCGAGGTCGAAATGCAATTTCTTTGCGTATCTCAACGATACCATGCGTAGGCTCAGGCGAGAGCCAATGTCCAAAGATGCTGGGATGTGTCGTAGAGTCAAAAAGACAGACAGATCGAGCACCATGCACGACGAAATCAGTACACCATATGTCGTAAAGATATGCGGAGGAGCTAAGATGATCGGGAGCATAGAAGAGAAACACCGCCTTCCTCTGAAGTGGACTTGTAGCTCCTGAGCTTGGGTGAGTGATGTATATTTTGTGCTGCTCGTCCCAGATAATGCCAATGTCATTTTAATGATAACCTCGAACGTAGTATTAGTATCGGTTCTTCTTGAACAATGGAGAGAATTCTTCCTCGAGATGGATAATTGCAAGGCTAGGGAAGGATGTAAATGTAATAAGGGATTCAAAATCGCATGGTGATATTGATCTTATGTCGGGAAAGATTGTGATGCACACTTTTGTAAAGTGAGCGGCGGTAGCAAAGCCAATGCAAGGCCTGGGAAATGTGTGACTTGTGCAATGTAAGCCTGCCTTTGTCACCCCTATGCCCATGGCTATCCCGCAGCAGAATGACAGACGCGTCATCCTGGTCTTTCAGCAGAAAAGTGTCCGGAATAAAGTATTATAAAGGAAGGCAGCAAAACCACGAGAACGGTTGCTTCCACTGCATTTATTAGCATAAATGAAGGAGATGTCGCAGTTTAGTTGAGACACAATGTTTGGTACCAGTCCCAAAAGCCCGAGAACCAAGCAATTCTATGCAAGTATCGGTCAAGAGATAACTGGCAGCTTTGGCGTTGAGGGGCCGTTCCTGGGTACGATAGACGGACCATGGGGCTCTTCCGATGGCCTTTTCCAATCCCATGTGAGAACTGAGCGCGATAGTTTCCGGTTCACAATAGGTTGCCCGGGCTCCTGAGGGTAACCAGTTTGTCAAGTGAGGCTATAAGCGTTAGAATTGCTTGTTGGTGTGGAAATAGCAGCTTCTGCGGCAGCATCCTTTTGCCAGCCCCTAAATCGGATGTTGGCTTCGTGGATCCCCGCCGTTTTTCGTGCCCTTTCGCTGAATCTCCAAGCGGGGAGTATAGGAACATTTCCAGAGATTCTGTCGCCGAGGTTGTATCGAGATCGACAGTCAACCGCAGTGTTCTAGTTGCCGGGACGGTATTGAATGGAAAGGTTAAACTGGGAGAGTGCTTCTGCCCAACGACGGTGCCGGTCCTTTTTCGCAATGTCTGTGTTAGTCATAATGTGAGAGAGCGCTCGGTGATCGGAGAAGAGTTTAGTAGGGTCTTTCCTGGTTTGGAGAAAAGGTCGATATTTGTTGAATACAAATACTATGGCATAAAGTTCTTTATCGTGAGCGGGGAAGTTCATTTGTTATGGAGTGACGGTGTGTGAATATATTAGAACGCGACGGGGATCTCCAGAATCGTCTTCCTAGGAGATAATTCATGCGTAGGCGACGTTGCAGACGTCCGTTTCCAGGACAACGATCTTATCCCAGTTCAAGCCTGGTACGAAGAGTTCGTTTTTCATAGCTTCTCTTACGACGCCGAAGGCGGATTAACACTCTGGGGTCCACATGACCTCGGCGCCTTTCTTGGTGAGATCGTAGGGGGGTTTCATCAGATGAAAGGAGTGAGAAACAAAATGTCCGTAGAAGTTTGGTAGGCCGTTGGATGCCAAAGTGTCGGGTATCGGAGGCAGATTTGTGGCGTTCCCAGTTTACTTCGGGTTTGGACTGCCCCCCCCCCCCGAGCTTTAGATGTCCGCGTGCCATTTCTGGGAAGGTGGTTCGGAACCATTGTATTCCGAAGACCACTGGGTTGTTTGGGTTTATCTAGGTTACTAGGCACGGGTCGTTTGATTGGTAAGGACCTATCTTCACAGGTACGTGGCAGCCGTAGGCTACAGTTGCTCGTTTGTCAATTCTTTCGTTGAAGCATGATACTGGTGTAGTTGTACGAGGCAGATAGTGCGGCTATCGGCAACCACCTTCACTGGGACATTTCGTCCGAAGTTTCGGTGTTCTTCTTCCTTGAGAGGCTTCGAGGCAATATTAGCCCAAGAGGATATAGGCGCAGGCGCCTATTGTCGCATCGTTTCGTATTGTAGCTTTATGATCTTTGCGGCGTATAAGATAAAGCTTTTCACCTAGAATTGGCGATCTTAAGGTTTGAGAGCGGGATAGGTCGTCTGAGTATATATTTCCTCAGGGGAAAGACTCGACTTGCCTATAACCGGTAAATAGGAATGACTGGAGATTAAGAGTGCTCCCAGTCGCACTCAGGATGACAGAGGCTTTATGCTCTGTACCATGAGTCATTGGGTACCCAATCAGTGCTGGGGATACTATCGGCAGCTTGGATTAAGTCTTTTGTACTTGTTTGTGCGTTGCTTGTATAAGGATAATATGCGTGGTAGACATGGGCACCATGTCAGTTACATCCGGCCTTCTGTCCCCTGTGTTCATTGGTCTCCGGCATTGGAAACATTTGTCTTTGAGTGTTGGTGACTTGTTATTGAGTTTTGGACATGTCCTCGGAGATGCATAGGTATCGCTGGTGCGACATCAGAGCAGGTTTTGTTGCAAGGTAGAGAGAAAGGAGATCCGGTGGCTGCAGAGGAAATGGCCGCGTGAGCCATTGCCAATTGTCTACAATAGTTGGTTCTGAGGATGTGGTTTAGTAAAGTGCTGAATCTTGTAGATCCATTGTATAAGAGTGCATACCTGATATCGGACGCAGCAACGATCCATCCGAAAATGCCTTCGTGATGATCGACAGGAGTGAAGACTTGTGTCAACCGCCGTGCATGGGAGGGTGGGTGACAGCTTGGGTTGGGCCCCAGCAGTGTCCCCGAAGGACCGCCGGAGGCAAGCCAGCTGCAGACCCCCAGAGAGTAGTCATGAAATGTCCCCTCTATGAAGATTGAAGAAACTCCATAGGGGAAGCCCAAGGGGAAGCCCAAGAGGAAGAAGAAAGGGAAGTCCTGTGCTCAGGATGATAGAGTTATCATTAGGGTCTTGTTTTTGATGTGTCAACCAGTATGTCATTATCAGGGTCTTGTTTTTCTCTTTCGTTTTTTGTGAGGGCTAGTCACCAGCCTATTGAAGTGAAAGCTCTTATTGAGTTCGCATGAATATGTAGGAGTTCTCGTGTTGTGAAACCAAGTGCCGATCAACAACTCCGAATCGAAACTATGAGTGCTGTATAATTAGAAGGGTCGGCAAGGTGATGACCTATGACCATCACAGAGCCACTCTTCAATCGATGCGAAAAATGTATAATACCAGTGGTACTAATTGAGCGGTCTATGCGTCAGACCTTGACGTTAGAAAAGTTCCCGACAGCGGCAAACTGCCTGAAGCTTGTGAGCCAATGGCTCTCATAGCCACGACTTCCTGCTGTAGGTTCTCTTCTTGATCCATTGTTCAAAGATATCGTGCCTCAGGGATGCCGTTGGTATTGCCGTCGAGTAGAGGTTTTGGTCGTCAATTGGCGTTCACATCTCGATACAGGTTGTGCCCCATGAGCATGAGATCATTGAGGTATGCAGGGCAAGTGGATTCACATACTCGTGAAGATGCTGGTACCTTGAGACTTGGCTAGACTCTTCCTGTTTTTGAATCGAACTGAATTTGGTGTTTACACCGGGATGATCAAGGCTCTTTCGTTTCCCTTGGTGTCGGGTATCTCGACGTGGAGGACTTTGCAAGCGGAAAAGACATTGACAACAATTGGTTGTTTTGGAATTTCTCTGGTTGATTTATTGTCAGGTTGTTGGTGACAAAAGATCAACGATCGGGTCTGGGGGTTTCATGGCAAACTTGTCAAGTCGATAATGACTTCCATGGAAACAGTGACAGGAAATGATGCCCATCAAGACCAACTTTCCAATATGATCAACCGAACCTAGTGAGGGTTAGAACTATTTTGTGATAAGAGGTGTGAATAGTATTGCTTGCCTGGCTCGTATATAAGTGTCCGGGGATGATTGTGAAGTAATGGAGGCGAATATTGTAGAAGACACTACATAGAGGGTGAAGTCGGGGCCGATGTGAGAATGCTCCTTGGTAGTCAACCAGGCATATATCGCTCTGACACCTGTCACAGTATAGCTGTACTAACCGCAGTTTTCGTCTGCCGGCCGTCTGCAGTTGCAAAAAGAAGCAAAAAGAAAGCAATACACCCATGGCGATGATGACAGAGCACAAAGTTTGACCTCCTTTCACAAAGCGAGGAGAGAATCAATCTTACCACGAGCGGTGCCCAATAGCTAAAGGTCTGCGCCGAATGTGAACATGCCACGCTTGTCAGATATTTGGCGGGACTCGCGGCAACTTGGCGAATTGGAGGTGGTTTGTGAGCAAAAGTGACGTGCGGTAACTCGCGATCATGGTTGTAATGTGTTGGGAAGAAGACTTGCGAGTCATTTTATATGACATGTACCCAGATTGAGGATCGAATTTCTCCTGGTAACTCTTTGAATTTCGGGAAAGTCGTTGGTGTTCTGGCGAGGACTTGCAATGTTGATAGAACCCACAAAACAGACAGTCAACCCGATTCAGCTCCGCCTCTTTCACAAACAGATCATTTCCCGTTAGTTTCAACTCAAAGTCATCCCGTTATATTTCACGCCGATTTGATCCCACTCGCACGGCCAATGACCCCATAGAGCCCTGGAGGAGTGGGTGCCGCTAAAACCGCATCCGGGGATGCACAAACAACAAACAGTAACGTCGACAATATGGACTCAATACGATTGCCCTCTCAAGTATGTTGAAGCTATCGAACTTCTCAGAGACTTGAGTGATCATGAAGAATCGTAAGCCGATAATCCGTGTCTGACAACTGGGTAGTGCAGCTGGGTATACTGTTGATTCTGGTCGGCCTTGCTTAGTTTTATGTTTGGCCTCCGGGATGCTGAAATGGCCAATCTCGTAAGACTTCGAGTATTCTCTTTGGCGGGAATTCGGTCGGACAATCAGGGAAATTGCTTGAGAATCATCCATACCCAGGCCGGCTCGAAATCGCCATCGTGCAACGCAATATAGACTGGAACAACGCCGTAGTGTGCGTCCAGAAGATTGGAGGACAGTGCTGTCCACCATAGCGTTTGCAGGGCTGCTGTCATCGATAGATGGAAGGCCACTCTCCTGAGTAGCGGGTTGGAGAGTGGTAGGATGAGCAACCCCATACAAGAACAACCCCATACAAGAACAACCCCATACAAGAACAACCCCATACACTAAACTAGGTTAAAAGGTCTTCCTGCATGACTAAGGACCCGAGGTCCTCCTAATGCTTGTGACTAGTATCAGTAGGCTGATACCCTGCCTGAGTAAGACGCAGTCTTATCGAGGCTTGTGACTAGGATTGGCTGTGAAACAGACCAACCCCCTGTATGAGTCAGACCTAGGGTCTTCCTCACACTTGTGACTAGAACCAGCTATGGATAACATAGACTGCTTCCCTACCGGACTAAAGACACGAGGTCCTCCTGCGGCTTGTTGACTAGGATCGGCTGTGAAACAGACCAACCCCCTGCATGACCAACAACCTGAGGTCGTCCTGATGCTCGTGACTAGAACCAGCTATGTATGACATAGACTGATCCCCTACTGGACTAAAGACACGAGGTCCTCCTGCGGCTTGTTGACTAGGATCGGCTGTGAAACAGACCGATCCCCTGTATGAGTCAGACCTAGGGTCTTCCTCACACTTGTGACTAGAACCAGCTATGTATGACATAGACTGATCCCCTACCGGACTAAAGACACGAGGTCCTCCTGCGGCTTGGTGACTGAAGACTAACCTACCTGAATTCGGTGATGTTCTGTAGATCAATGCCTGCATGCATGTATAGGTGTTCTCGAGACTCATCCGTGAGCCCGTATCCGTTGAGCTTCGTAACAACTTAATTCTCCAGGATGTTATAGCCGGCGCGTCCGGCCCTATCTGTCTGTTAGTCACTTGCGACCACTTCTCGCTCCCTGCCGTGGGTAGAGAATTGAGTATGACAGGGAGTGCATCTCCATTCATAGCCAGTATCTGTCTCTGTCCTCCTCCAAACAATCTTTGGCCCGCCAGGGATAGAGGTTACGCCACAGGCTTGATTGTGGCAGACTCTGTCTGCTATAGGCAGCACCATGTCCTCTTGTGTTCGCTCCCTGCCGTTCTTGTTGAGGAAATTCTGGCAGGATTCACATCTGTATTCCACGCCAGTATCTGTTACTGTCTTCTTCCAGTTGAGTTGAGGCTCGCCGGGGGCAACAGTTCTGCGACAGGCTTCATTATGACAGACTCTGCCTGCCGTAGAATGCTGCATTTCCTGTCGTGTTCGCTCCCTGCTGTTATTCTCTAAGAATCGATGGCAGGCATGGCATCTGTATTCCACGCCAGTATCTGTCAATTTGGACCTCCACATGATCTCGTCCCCGGTCTCATCCGTCACTTGACAGTGAGGGTTGATGCAAACCCTATGCCCATCTCTTGCGCGATGTTTGAAGACATTTGAAGTGCGCAACTCGCCCGTTTTCTTGTGATGTTGATAGCAGGCGATGCAAACCCGGATACCAAGCACACCCCTTATCGAACAAAATTGCTGCTTTACGCCACGAAACATCTTTGGGCGCTTGCAAAGAGGGTTTCCACACTCATTAACCACTCTCATTCCACCATTAACTCCTTGTGCAAGAGGCCACGCTTGGTTCAAGCTATGATCGTGGAAATCGGGCAGTTCCAGCCCGTCTCGTAGCATATCGACCAAGACATACTTCTCTTCACAAAAGATCGCCGTTGCGGAACTATCGGAACTAGGCCTATTGTGACGGCTTATAGTCCCTAAGTATACCATTATGAGACCTTCCAAAAGGACAGGAAGCCACCTGTCAATGTCGTTTTCGGCATTAAGGGAGTCAACCACGTGAGGGTTAGACCATACACTAATGACGCGGAGGTTGGGGACCACATCTGGTTGCTTGGTAAAGTCATAGTGCATACAATTCCTTTTCATGCCATCGGAGCCAGCTTCGTGTTCACGTAGGCGTGTAACTCCACCCTTCTTGTTAACGGAGGATCCGATGTAAATCTTTGTCTGCTTTACATGTCGTAAATCTGTGCCGCTCTTAAGAGACTTGACTAGTCGTCTCTGGGACACTTTTCGTGCTCGTGTGATATAGCGACGTAAAACCCGTACCGGCGCATCCGCATACACTAGCCTATGCTTCATGGACTGCGATGCTTCAGGCAGCTCTAGCAGATCCAATGGCGTAAGGTTCAGCTTTCCGAATATCCTCTGTACTTTATCTGGCATATGGGTAAAGAGCTTTTCGGTTAGCTCTTGGATATCAACTTTTCCAAGCATAATTCTGAATGGAATTGTAAGATGCCGTTTCTCGGCAGGTAATTTGACCCAGTCGCTAAATGAGCCATTCTCATTTTCGCGGGCCCAAGTACATATACGATGCACAACGGTTCTCATATTCTTTTGGAAACGTTTTACATCTGGATCGTTCTCATCGACTGGGTTTGCTTCGTTGTAGTCGTGGATCCATTGCTCAGCTGTTTCATCTGAGATGCGGGCCTTCTTCCTTGGCCGTTCTGGCTCCTCAGACTCTGAGGGCTCATGCTCCGGTTCATCGTCGTCATCGTCATCGTCGTCAACTGGTTCTTCTGGAGCGGCTTCGCATTCTTCGAGACGAAACTCAAGATCTGAGTCGTCATCCTCGATCTCCTCTTCCAGATCACTCAGCTCGTAATCCGATTCTTCAACTGTGACTGCCACAGAGTCTAATATGTTGTCAGAACAGCGAGATTTTACGGAATTGAAGATAAACTTACCATGAATCTTCTTCGAAGATGCTGGTGTTGCTACTGCTCGAGCAGCGTTCTTTCTTCGACTTTGGGTGTACTCTACTGTATCCCCGTCATTGTCGCAATCGTCTTCGCAATGAACTTCATCCCTTCTTTCAGGGGTATCTGCACGCATCGAACTTGGTTCTCCAAGCTCCTCCACGGACCTCTTCCCATCGCCTCTCTTCAGCGTCTTTGCGGGAGACGCTGGCTTAGCGGCCAATCTGTTGGATCGACGAGGCATCTTGAAACTGAATTGATGGGGATTTTCTTGAAAGTAAGGTCTTGGGATCTCAGTGTGCACGCAGTTGTTTCCTGTAAGAGTCTTCTAGAGAACAGTTCGAATAGTACATCAAGAGGCCTCTATCCTAGAATCATACCTTCCTAATCTATGGGATTTGTATATTAGAAGGGACGAACCCATAAGTTAGGAAGGACCTATTCCAATGCATGATGGTTCACAGAGGAAAGACGACCATAATAGAAGGAAGGAGCTGTAGGAGCCTGCGGCACCAAGACCTTATGTACTCACTTACATTACGACAGAAAAAGCAGAAAAATACGAGTCTCATTCTATTAAACAGCATAGTAAAGCGTCAAAATAGCCTGGCAGACATCCAGAACACTCGCAGCATCTTTGAACTGTACATGACCAATCTTTGGCATGAACTTCTCGCACCCTTGTAACTTGCCAATGGAATTTAGACGGGTGTTTACCACGGTAATTCTGTTAGTGAGGAAGGAGACAACTTCCTCGTTCAGGATGGCGTTTTGTATGTTCCTGCGCCTTCACCCGCCCAACACTGGGTGTGAACAGGAAAATAACTATTCTATGAACGTTATAGAGGCTAGAGGTACCTTACTAGGTACCTGTTACGATGGCATGTTGACCGTAAGATTTATCTGCTTAGTTCTGGCAGAACGCGTTTGCGTAATTGCTTGCAATGGGTGAGAGTGATTTATAGTATATACGAGCTTGCCGGCAGTCATTACCCTGGACACATTGGGGTTTCGTGCTATATACGATCATGACATCGAAGTCTTCTTCTATAAACCTGCAATATTTGGCACCGAGAAGAAGGCTGAAGTGCTTGAGGAAGTCGATAAGATTGTGAATGTTATCTCGTTGCATGATGGCATAGCCACATATGCGTATAGGGTTCTGATGCTCTGATCCATCCCGAGGGCTGCTCCAGCTCAGCATAAGTATGCGGTGATACTTAAGTGACTAGATCGCTTCGCAGTATACCGAGTCAGAGTTTTGACAGGGTATCATCGTTAATATCGCATTCTATCAAATGCAGTTTGCTCAATGCTGTGTCTTCAGGTACCGACTCTACTGGCACAGTTATCATTCTTGAGCCAAGCACAAGCACTCAAAGAAGCTCCTTTATTTGAAAGCGGCTTTAAGAGACTCAACGTCGTCCAGGTCAACAGCTACAACTTCAGCACCAGCCGCCGCCAGCTTCTCGGCCCGTCTCAGCTGGAACTGAGGTTAGACTTTGAGGGACTGCTCCAGCATCACAAGGTCCCGAAAGCCGTCCTTCCACCGTCAGTACACGTCTTGCGTGGCATCTGGTGCATCTCGGAGTGCAGCCAAGCAGGACAATGGTTCCACTCGGCCTGAGTCTCTTGAGAAGCCAGCCTATACGGATGGCTCCGGACTTATGCTCTGCGTAAGTGATGTTGAACCCAAGGTTGAGATGATTGACACCCCTCAACGTCAGCGAGGCTATCTGGAAGAAGGTCCTCAACGGCATGGAGCGCGAAGGCAAGGGTCAGCGTGATTACTGAGCTGTCTTGAGAATCATGGCTGGCGAAAAATCAGTTTGTCCGAGGCCGTGGTGGCCAACTGGAAGCACACTTTGGATGAGAGCGATTCTAGTCGTCTGTTTGCAGAGCAGTCACTTGCGGGGGCATATCATCGCGATAGACGGCAGATAGAAGCAATCGAGCAGATGCTATCAGCACATGAACCGCCTTCAAATTCTGGCAATGTCCAGACTAAAAGTATATAACTATTAAGGATGGTAATAGAAATTATATATAAGGCGCTAAGGGGGGGCTCAGACGCTCGATCTGAGTATCCTTCTCAGCAACCTCCTCCTTGAGTGGCCGACCTCTGCTTTACAATCCTGATTTCACCGAGAAGCTACATGCGGGCCGAGAGGAGCTGCCACATGACCTATCTACTTAAAACTTTGGTCTCTCTGAGACCGTGATCTCTAAAGTGACTGAACCACCTGCGTCATATTTATTTAGCGAAGTGCAGGTCATATCCGAGTTCATGGCCAGCGAGGAAAAGGCTTCATCGCGATTCAGTTTGATACAGCTGATAATCCAGGTACGTGAGGCCCCTGACTCAGCCTTATGAAAATGCTACCTCTGTGGTACAGTGGGTCTGTAAAAGTTGTTAAACCTGAGTGTTATAACCCTTACGCTTACATTACGTATACTCCATATATCCACTACGTATTAACTAATTATTATAGGACCGACTATTAACGGGACCGACGACGGCCTAGGACCGTATCAGTCTAAAAACAATATCATTCCTAAAATATTATTAACTTTATATATAAAGCCTTAATATATAAATTATACTTATTAATACTTTTATAGACTTTAGCTTACTAACTATTAATATAACTTCTTTACCTCAATATACCTAACCTATTTTATTAACTATTAAGAGATATAATACTTTATAACCACTTAATATAATACCTTATAATATCTATTAATATAAACCTAATATAGACTAGTTTATCCCTTAGAAAACCTAACTATTATATATTAATAGCTTTTATTTAGTATTATATTATATTACTTTAAGTAATACTAAATATAATAGCTTTAGTAATT
>JWIV01000056.1:1340051-1459702 GCA_000966865.1 Fusarium sp. JS626 | reverse complement strand
CTTATTTTTAATTATAAGTATTTTTCTTTTAGCTATATTAATATAGTTAAAATAAAAGCTTTATATTTAATTATCTTTATATACCTAACTTAAGGCTGGTTTTAATCTTATAAGTATAGTATTTATAAAAAGAAGCTTTTATAAGGTATTTTCTATTTAAGGTATTATTTTAAAATTTAATTTAAGAGGTAAACTATAATTCTTATTACTTTAAGCCAGAGGCTATTAAGGAGTTTATTATTAATTATTAATAATTTTACTTTTTCTTTTATTACCCCCTTAGAATACTTACTAAAGCCGTTTTATTATTAAGTATATAATACGCTCTTATCTATTTTAATACCCTTTTCTATAAGCTATATACTAATTAAATTACTTTTTTAAAGCTTATTATTATTTTAATAATTTAAACCTTTATATTATATATCGTCTTAAGTATCTATATAAAGTACTTAAGTATTAAGAGTAATAACGGTTCTTAATAATCTTTAAAGTAATAATCCTAATAAAGACCTAATTCCCGGTCTATAATAATACTATAGGATAAGTAACTATTAAGTCCTATTAAATAGTTATAGAAGTTTAATAAAATTTATTCCCTAGGTTTTAAGCTTTATTATTACAATTTACGGCACTCTTAGCGTTTTATCTTTACTAAACCGTAGATATTATATTTAATAGTTATTAGTCCCTTTATCTAGGCACTGAAAGTATAATTTAAAAAATACTTTAGGCTTCTTAATCCTAGGTATTTTAAATAATAATACTAAACTTTTACTTTTATAAGGTTAGACTTCTTTACGGTCTAAGAGTTATAATAAAGGTACTTTATAGTAAATAATACTTAATTTATTACTTTAAAGTTATCTTTTAATATATACTAATTATATTTATACTTTAGTTTATAAAAAGTATATTTACTTATATATTTAATAATATTATTATTATTCCTTTAGTCTTACTAGTAATTAAATTAGTATAAAAGATATAATAATATTAAATTAGTACTTATTTCTAAGTAGTATATAATATAATATAAAGTAATAATTTAAGGCTTATTTTTAAGGTTTAAAACCTTAATTAATATATTTTTATAACTAAGGATTAATAGGTCCTTTAATTTTATATATATAGCTTTACTATAGGGAGTACTATATAGTTTCTTAAACTTTTAGGTATTATTAAAGATATATATTATACTACTTAAGTTTAGAATTACTACTATTTAGTTAGCTTAATTTCTCTTTTAAGGTTTTACTTTTACTCTAAAGCTTCTTAAAAAGTTCTTAAATTTCCTTATTTTATTTAACTTTTTAATTAAAAATGTATAGTTATTTTACTTTCTCTTAATAGTAAATAATTACTTATTACTCTTTAATAATAAAGCTTAGAATATTAGGCTAAAACTCCCTTTAGCTATATAATTAGGCTTCTCCTTATTTACCTTTTATTTTTTATAATTTTAAATCTCTTTTCTAAAGTATATAAAGAATAGTAATAAAGAATAGGTTCTGCCTTTAATCTTTACTTTATATTAACTAAATTTAATATAAATAAAGATTTTAAATATATTTTTTAATACTAATTATAAATTATTAAACTAGGTATTTAAGTATTATACTTTAATTACCTTTTTAAATTTTATAAGTCTAATTATCTTTTCCTATTTAGTAATTTAGTCTTTTTAATTAGTTTTAAGATTTAAAGCCTCTTTTAATACCTTAAAATATTACTAGCAGGCTTATTTCCTTTATAGATTTTTATTTATACTATATATAGCTTTTAAATTATAAAAAAAAAGTGTAATATTATTATATTTCTTTACCCTAGTTAATAATATTATTAATAATATTACGTATTATATTATAGAAGTAGGTATAGTAAGATTTTAATAAGGGTTATATAATCTAATTTAATTCCTTAGCCTAAAGCTACCTTTAACTTTAGGTTACCTTAACTTTAACTTTAACTCTAATTAATAAAGTATATATTCCTTTAAATAATATATTTTAACCTTTTACCTTTATTTCTACCCTAGCCCCTTAGTATTTTATATATAACTTCTATTACTATCCTTAATAGTTATATACTCTTAGTCTTAGGCTAAGACTAGGATAGTCTATTTTAGCTTTACGGATTATCTATAACTCTTAAGGCCTTAATTACCTATTTAACCTGCTTTTTTAAGTAATTATATTAAGCTTTATATTTAAATCTAAATATTATAATAAAGAAGTTATTAATATTAAAGGTTAGCTACCTAGTTATAAGCCTTTTTTTTAGGCTTTTTAGATTTTTAAGTTATATATTAAGGTTATAAGTCTAGTTTATTAATATTATTTTATATAGTATTAAGACTTTATAGCTAAAGGTAATTAGCCTAATTAGGTTAAGATTATTTAATCCTATTCCAGGAAGTAGTATTACGCCTTAGAAATTCTACCCTGGGAAGGTATTTCTTAGGGCTTTAGCCTTAGTCTTTAGCCCCTCCTTATTATTATAGTAATTATTTATAGCCTATTTAATTTATATATAGATTAGATTTAGGCTTTTATTATAGTAATAGCTTATTATTTCGATACTTATTATAGTAACTATAAAATCGGTTAGTAATATAAACTAAAGGGGGTTAATTAACTAACTATAGCTATAAGGGTCGATTAACTATAGGCTTATAGTGTAAATCAGGTTAAGAGGTGTAGGGGAGAAGCTAGCTTTTATATATATAGCTATTATATATATTTATTTAATTAGAGTTTAGTTACTGTATATAATATTTATTATCTTAATTATTAAGTTTTAACCTTAGAAGAGGTTATTTTTATTATTAATATTATTAAGAGATTTAAAAAGCCTAGGCTTAATAAAGTTAAAAGTTAAAGTAAAAAGAAAAAGAAAGTTTATATTTCTTTAAATTATTTATTACTAAGGAGTAAGTCTTAATATAATATAGATTAATCTTTTTAATTATTTAGTTAAGAATATTATAAATACCTTTAGCTTATTTATTATATTAATTTTAATTTATATAATAATTTTATTATTTAGCCTTATATACCTCTTAATCGTTAGGATAAAGCTCAGGATAGGTATTTATAGCTCCTTTACCTTAAGTAATAATTATAAGGTCTTAACTTATTATTTTTAATATTATAATCCTTTCCTTATAGTTACTATACTTAAGCTTCCTTAGCTTTTTAAGTTACTTAAAAGTAAATTAGTTTAGATCTTTTAAATGACTGAGGTTATATAACCGTTCTGTATTTATCTTTATAATATAGGCCTATTTAAATAAATCCTAGTTATTTAGTTTATTTAAAAGGTATATTTTAAGTTTTATATTAAATAATATTATATTAAGGTTTATTTTATTAATTAGAAGTTTATTTTTATAGTTATAGCTACCTTAAAGAAACATAGCTTTAAGACTTTTAATTATTAAACTATAGTATATAGTTTTTAATTAATATCTATTTTAATTAATAATCTATTTAGTATATTTTCCCTTTTCTAGGTTATTCTAATTATATTATACCTAAATAGGATTTAATAAGTTATATAACCTTCCTTATCTTAATCTAAGCTTTAATTAGTTAAAATAACCTTTGTGTTATTATATAACATCTCAGGTTTAATATTAACCCTATATATTATTTATTATAACACTAACCTTCTATCTTTAATAGCTTCTAATTATATATAATTATACCTTAATTAAAGTAAAATAAATATTATTTAATTTAGTAAAAAGTATAGATTTTAAAAAAGGAAGAATTAGAAAATTCTATTAAGGATATTATATTTATAATAAATATAACTATTAATATAGTAAAGGGGGTTATTAAATAATTAAAGTATTAAATAGACCTTTAAAATAACCCCTAGTCTAGCCGGCTACTAGCCCTTATTAATAGGAATAAAATATATATCAAAATACTTATTAAGAAAAATATTTTTATTTTATATTAAAATATTATTAATATAGCCAGGTTAACTTATTATAAAAGTATAATTTATTACTAGCTTTTTAATAAAGGTATTTAATATAAACTTACTTTTTAATACCTATTTCTTAATATTATAAATATAATTATAAAAAAAGACTTTATAAAAAGGTATAAAAATAAAAGAATATAATTTTAATATAATTAATAGTTTTTTAATAAGATCTTAATTAATTATATAGATAGTAATTATATTAAGTAATTATTTTATTAAACTATAAGTCTTATCCTTTTTTTATAAAAGTAAATTCTAATAATACTATAAAATAAAAGACTTTATAAAAATAAGATATAAGCCTATAAATAGTATACTAAATAGATATAAATATTCTTTATAGTAATAAATTATAAAAAACTATTTAGAATTATTACTCTTAATAGTAACCTAGCTATTAAATATAAAGGTATTATAGGCCGATATATTAAAAAGTATTTTAAAAAATACCTTTTAATAATTATTATTAAAAGAAATACTTTTATATATAATAATACCTATACTTTTTATACCTAGACTATATAATACTAACTAATAAGATAGATATTTAAAAAAGGTATATTTCTTATAGACTGGCCTTTATATAGCCTTAACCTTAATTTAATTAAGAATATTTAAAAAATCCTAAAAAAGTATATATATAATAGTTATTTTAAATTAATAGGTTTTTTAATAACTATTAAAATAAAAGAGAGATTAATATAAACTATAATTAAAGTATAGAAATTAATTAAAAATAAAGTCTTTAAAAACTTAATAAAATTAATACCTTACCGGCTTAAAGTATATTATAATATTAATAGTTATTATATTAAGTATTAATATATATAATTAAAATCTATATTTAATTCCCTATTAATTAATATATATTATATTATAATAGCTTTTATATTAATTATTTAATTAATAAGTAAAATGTTAGTGTAATATTAAGGTGGTTAGGGTATTTTTAAAACGGGTCGCGACTTTTACACGGGACTGTAACATCGTGCTGACACACACCCACAGGTGTATGGCCGTTCCATTGCCACATCGCGTGGCATGTTTCGGCAGGACTACTCACGCAGTTTCTCACCAATCCAAGTAAAGTTGAGAAGCTACGTATACCGAACGTGGTGGCCGAGACGTGCCGGCAGTGGGGGAGCTGGACAAATTCGAATATCCCAGCGCAGATTGACAGCGGGTTATGAGATGCGGTCTGCAACATCCAGGCTACCTAGTTAGGAATAGAGGAATGTCTTGTCGTATCAAGTTTGTTGACAATCTATGATTAACAAGCTAATCAAGGACAAAGTTTATGATCCTTTGTGATAAACTTAGTTGTGATAAACTTAGGAGACTTTATAGTAATTAAGTAAAGCCGCACTAAAGAGTAGTATAGGTAATAAATGAAGTGAAGAAGATACAACTTCCGGCTTTGTCTCTTTAAAGTGAGGCCCTTAAGGTTTCATGGCCATTATAGAATTCGGCCATTTAAGTCCAAAGTGGCCATTTCGTTCGGCTATTAAACAACTGCTAACTCACACCTGCCTTCCTAAAAGATTGAAGCTAGTACGACATCTCCCGGAGCCAGAGGCAAGGAATTAGGTTGCGATGTCTTATTCTCTTCTCACCATCTCCAATTGCTCACTTCAGTGAAACAGCACAATTAAATGTGAGAATTCAACAGCCCCGAAATCTCATGAAGGCCATCATAAAACGGAGACAAACCCGAATTCATCTTTAAATCACCTCTTATCCCTCAAAATTACACATTTAGCTGATTCAAACCGCATTAGTCGGCCATTTTCGAACTAATCGCTCATGTTAAGTAACCGCAATGCTATCCACTAAATTTCTTCTTTTGAGTTGGAGGTGGGCACAATCTCATTCTTAACCACCACCAACATCTCAACTATAAGAAAATGCCGTCCAAAATCCTCATTCTCGACGGTGGCCTCGGCACTTCCCTCGAGTCCAAGTACTCCATCACATTCTCCCGCTCAACGCCGCTTTGGTCCTCTCATCTGCTCGTCTCAGACCAGCCGACGCTGGAATCATGCCAGTCCGATTTCGGCGCAGTACCTGTGGATGTGCTCCTCACGGCAACGTATCAGGTCTCGCTGCATGGCTTTGCTGATACGCGCACCGAGGATTTTCCCCAGGGCATCCCCCGTGAGACTGTTCCGCGCTTCCTGGATGATGCTGTTGGTATTGCCCAGCGTGCTGTGGGAGATAAAGGCTGTGTCGCTTTGAGCATTGGGCCGTATGGGGCTTGCATGATTCCCGGGCAGGAGTACAGCGGGAAATATGACGAAAAGCATGATTCTTTGGAGGACTTGGAGGCATGGCATCGCGAGCGCTTGGGCGTGTTCGCCGAGGTTTCTGATGTACAGAAGCGAGTTGGTTATGTTGCGTTGGAGACTATTCCCCGCGTGGACGAAATCATCGCCATGCGCAGGGCGCTCGCTGCTACACCAGCGCTGTCTCATCTCCCATACTGGACAGCCTGCCTCTCTCCCGAAAAGAATCTGCTCATGCCTGACGGTAACACCATCGAGACCGCGGTCAAGGCTATGCTGGATCCTGAGATCTCAGCCAATCTTCCATGGGGTATCGGCATCAACTGCACCAAAGTCGACAAGCTAGATCAACTCCTGCAGATTTTTGAACAGACTGTCTCTGCTATGGTCAAGGAGGGCAAGATATCTGAGTGGCCTGCTCTTGTTCTGTATCCCGATGGCACAAACGGGGAGGTGTACAACACTACTACACAAAAGTGGGAATTGCCAGATGGCGCTAAGGGCCAAAGGCGCTCATCCTGGGAAGGCCAGCTTGAGGAAGTTGTCAAGGCTACGGAGGAACGAGGACAGTGGCCTGCTATCTTGGTCGGTGGGTGCTGCAGGGCTGGTAGTGAGGACATCAAGAAACTTCGCGACCGTCTTGTCCAATAGAGAATATACTCAAGTTTGACTTACACAATCTATAATGGGTATATCCCAAATTCGAACTGACCAATGTTTCATCCATTACGGCCAGTATCCCAACTCACTTATATCGGCGCTTAACTTCCTCCCCTGCATCATCTCCGCCATCACCTTTCCTGTTCCCAAGGACAAACTAATCCCCCATGGTCCATGTCCCGTCGCAACATAAACACCGCCATCACTACCTTTCCGCGTCCTATAACCTTGCCGTAGATCTACATCCTCTATTCGTGTGATATAAGGCGTCCCCCGCTCCGACACAGGTCGAAAGCAAAGTCCTGTTCGTACAACTTCCAACTCATCCCCATCAGTCTTGATAACTTGCCGTGCTAAATCCTTCAGTCTCTCAAGCGATGCATCTTCAGGCTTCGCACCTGTTGCAAATAGTGGAAGCCGTATTGATGCGTTCAATCCACCTAGCCAAATATGTCCATTTGGCCGAGCATATATCTCAGGCGAGAAGGTATCCATGCTACTATACACCGAATGGAACGTGTCGCCTACATGTGTAGGACTTTTCACAACCAGCGAGTGACCCGCGAGACTCACTACCGGTATGTTGACGGAGGACCCTGGAAACATCGACTCCAAGACACTGGGTGTCCATGCTCCTGCGCATACAAGTACACGCGTAGCCGGGATATTTGTTTCTGACGAACAGTCCGTATAGCCGATACGGACATATGATAACTCATCGTGGCAATCAGCTCCTACATTTAGAACGACAGCGGGTTTGTGCATCCTGACACCTGCTGCCCGACATCGCTCAAGGAGGAACTGACATAGTCGTAGCGGGTCACTAGAAACACATGTTGTAAGTAACAAATCAACCTCACCGGACATGGTCACTTACAGAACAGCCGTCCCTTCACCATTGTCAACCAAACTCAGAGTATCACCCTTGACACGCCTCAACCACGGAGGACTATTCTTATCTCTAACTTCCCCCTTGTCCTCCACCAGATCCGCCCGACTGGTACCCTCACGTAACCAATCCTGCCCTCCAAACCCTTTTGGTTTCCTCCTAGGCAACTCATAATTCATAGTGACTGACTTGGCGTACAGCCACTTCTCACGTCCATTATACTCTTTTGCCAATTTCTCATGCTCATCAAAGCTAAGGGCTCCCAAAGATGCCAGGTCTGCATGAAACCAGTCCCTCGCGAGGAAACCACCCGCATATCCAGACGCTGATGCAAACAGCTCAGCTGATGAGTCAACTAAGTGGATGCTTGAACCGGGTTGATGCTCAGAGAGGTAAAAAGCCGTTGCGATACCGATGATGCCGCTTCCAACAATCACCGTCGAAGCCATGGGGTAAAGTAAAAATATTAAGATTGTATGTACTGCACATCAAGCAAAGAAACCAGAGTACTCTCAGCTGATGGTGGCTATTTACAAAGAGAACAACCGATGACGTGAGTGACTGATACAGGGTAGGTCGCGTTGAAGCTCCAGAGAATGGCCCCGCCATCATGGATCTCCAATTAACCCCCACTCTGTGTGAAGCTTCAAAAGGAAGCTGCCCAGTTCCATCATTTGCAAACCTCAATAACCCTGTTACACAGCATTCAGATTTTGAACATGACCTCCAAAGTATTCATTATTACAGGTGCTAGCAAGGGCATTGGCGCTGCCATTGCTCGTTACCTTCTTAGCCAATCCCACAAGGTCGTTATCACAGCTCGATCATCTGAGCCTCTCGAGGGTTTGAAGAAATCGCACCCTGATCAGGTCCAATTCATCGCTGGAGATATTGTCGAGCCTCAGGTACGTGTCCCAGTTAACAGTATGTCATGTGTACCGAGGCTGATGCACGTCATAGCTGCCTACAAAGCTGGTCGACCTTGCAGTGTCTTCCTTCGGCAAGGTTGACGGTCTTGTTATCAACCACGGCCTGTTGGTGCCCAAGAAGTTTGCAGACACTACGCTTGAAGAGTGGAAGAAGGTTTATGACACCAACGTTTTCAGCGGTATTGCCATGGTAAACAATCCTTGACAAGGATGATTACAAATTCGTGGACTAGACTGACGAAACCAGGCCCAAGCTGCTATTGCAGAACTTCGTAAATCCAAGGGTTGCATTGTCTGGGTGTCATCCGGAGCAGCAACAAAGCAATATGCTGGATGGTCAAGCTACGGTTCAGCCAAGGCTGCTTACAACTCCATCTCATGTCACATAGCCATTGAAGAGCCCGACATCACAAGTGTTGCTATTGCTCCAGGCCGAGTCGACACTGAGATGCAAGGCGTAATCAGAGTAGATGGCAAGGAGTCAATGAACAAGGCACAATACGACTCTTTCGTCGATGCGAAAGAGCAAGGCATCCTGCTCAAGCCTGAACAGCCAGGGCATGTCATGGCGAAGTTTGTTGCAGACCCGCTTAAGGACCTGAGCGGAAAATTCTTCTCGTACGTTTCACGACATGCTGTGGGATCAAATACTAACGGTTATGCAGATGGAACTCACCAGAGGTTAAGGCGTACCAAGAATAGAAGAGCTTGGCGGTATTGGGAACACAAGAACCTGGAGATCTCAAGTAATGTTAGCTTATGTCATTACAATGATGCAGATAGACAAAAGGTAGAAAGACAAATGCAAGTCAGTCGAAAGATGAAAAGCTCTTAATTTGCTCCACATGGACATTCGGATTTAGCATGGAATGTAAGTTTCTTCATCACAGCATTTGATTGTGCAGATATAAAAGTAAAGTTTTGTTCTTACCTGGGGCAGAGTTGTCGCGTGTGACAGTGTCCAAATATCTGATGATCGAGGCATACGACGCTCAGGTAATCGGCCGGCTTGAGATTTGACATTTGTATAGCAAAGCAACCTAAACTTTGAGAAGGTTAGCGACTGGTCAAGTCGGATATCTCAAGATTAAAACAAGATAATCGGGATCGATCAGTTCTGTCCATTTGGCAAGGACGAAGTCAATCAGCACAGGAGGCTTGTCGAACCTCCTAAGCCTGGGGCGACAACATTTCTCTTCATGCGATGTGGTATGCAGGGAACAAAGAGACTTACCAAGAGTATGGGAGCTGCGTGCGGGTGAAAGCAGACAAAGCGAATGCCCTCGATGTATAGCAAACTGGCAAGGCGCAATAGGCACCGCCATTGTTGTAGCCGTTGCTCAGTTTGAGCGTTTTGGCATGGTAACAAGAAGAGGCGGAAGGTGAGGAATGAATGTGTGTGTTGATGAAGGAACAAGAAATTTTGGAAGAGTTTGAAGTTCTGAAATAGACATGCACGCCTGGTCCGTGCGCTCCAAAAAGACGCGCCCCGTGGCTGGAAACGAGCCTTAGCCTGGGCCTTAGCACCTGAGGCTCCTGCAGGCTCCTGGGCATTCCACTTTCCCAGGTGTCCCGTTAAGCTGTTCCCACTGCAACTGGGCAAATGGCAAATGAAATGCAAGCGCCGCGCAAAAAAACAGACAGCAGCCACCTTGAGCTCTCACATACAAAAGAAGCTTGCCCCGCCCCACCACTCATGGGCCTGAGTAACCACCTCATCCGTCCGTCTCCTTCAGCCCAGCCTGAGAGATTGCTTTTGAAGCTCATTGACCAAGATATAAGATCACGGCAACCCACCACGCAGCACAAACAAACACGCTCTACAACAGACCTCAACATTACGGAATAATCTCGTTTAATTTCTTTTATTTTTGTTTATTTTCCCTCTTTGCTGAGAGCCTTGTCATCGCGTTGTACCCTGCCGGCCACCCGCACTTAATCACCGCGTCCTTGGTGTATACGGATACTTGACGTCTCCAACATACATCATCTACAAACACTTTTTCACCACCACTTTGATTCACTGAATCTACACTCTCGATAAAATGTCCGATCACGAGTTTGGAGGTAAGATTTTGATACCGGCATCTCATTTGCTTGTTTGCTCGCGTACCTCTTATGTCCCCTTATACGCAGATTGAGTCTTGGTTCTCAACCCATCTTTATTCTCGCGATGATGCGTCACTGCTGTAAAAACACCATGCTCTGAATCACATCTATTGTTTTGTATTTATACACAGATCTATCTCGTCATGTTTCTTCCATTCGAAAGCATTTTCATCACTTCATTATCGACACTCATGAAGATTCAACGACTATTCACATCGTTCTTTTCATCCCAACTATCACATTCAACATCTAATACACTGCACCCCTCCCATATTCTTCTACTACGATTACTTCAACATGCACTTACCAGCATCGACTAAGTACTGGCGGAAGTTTGACGCAGGAACACTGGGTCTGCTCACGAACCAACTTCATGAACGTTTGCTAACAATCTTCTCTCACAGGCAACGACGATCTGTCGCTCCCCAAAGGTTTGTGAATACACCCCCTCTCTAGCAAATCTCGCGCTAACATTGTTGCAGCTACTGTTCAGAAAATTGTGTCAGAGATTCTCCCCGCATCAGCAGGCGTGGCCTTTGCCAAGGAAGCTCGCGATCTCCTCATAGAATGTTGCGTCGAGTTCATCACCCTTATCTCATCAGAGGCAAACGAGATCTCGGAGAAGGAGGCAAAGAAGACCATCGCTTGCGATCACATCACCAAAGCTCTGGAGCAACTAGGCTTCACTGACATGGTCCCTGCCGTTCTCGAGGCAGCTGCCGAGCACAAGGAGACCCAAAAGGTGCGTTTGCCACTGAATTATTCATGCTTGTCGATTTCTAACATCTTCCAGGGTCGGGAAAAGAAGGCGGACAAGTTCGCCAACAGTGGCATGTCCATGGAAGAGCTTGCTCGTCTGCAGGAAGAGCAGTTCGCCGCGGCTCGAGAACGCCACGGCTAATTCTTTTGAACTAAACTGGGACACGTTTACAGACGGACGGGCGTCATGATATTTTGGCATTGCTAGGCGTTGACGTACAGGACTGAACTGGGTTGGGCTCATGGGTCCGGAATTTTTATTAGGGAGCGGGCCGATTTTGCTGCCTCGTTATCACTTTCGCTTATAGACCTTTGACTGGGATTTTAATACCTGGGAGGTGTTGATCTCAACTTACGATTCATTGAACTTCTGTCATGATTAAGCTTGCGACGTCAGTATCTTGTCCATACCCAAAAAATGATGCCGAACAACCACGCTGGAGGATTTCACCCGTGGATCCCGAGCGATTTTGTTTGGTTACGTGATGTATCAGAATACCGAGTTCTATATCAGGATACGGCGTGTGAGCAATACGGACTTATTCTAGGCTTCCGAACCATTCTTTGTTGCCTGCGTAGGACTCTCACTTATACATACCCTTATCGATAAGCGCCAGAGTAAAAAAATGATGTAAATCCCCGATCATCCCCCACCTTGTCGCTGACCCCCCGCGCTGTAATTCGCAACCTCAATCTTTGCATGCGCCATCCAACATAGTAAAAGTTCGCTACTTTTATTTTCCTCGTCGCCAAAATAGGTCGAAGACGCAAAAACAAAAACAAAAACAAGCCTGGACCCCGCGTCCCTCGTTGGCTTTCTCGCAAAATGGGTCAGGATGAGTCCTCCTTAAGCTATGCCGGCCCGCCTGCCACCCTCACTGAGCGGAGCCTGGGTGCTGTCGCGGAGTACATCAAGTCGGGTCGCAGCAAGCGGATTGTCGTGTTGACTGGCGCTGGTATCTCAACTGCTGCTGGAAGTAAGTCAATCAACAACGCTACCGCCCTAGCAATACCTGGAATCTAATTAGATTACTAGTCCCCGACTTTCGATCGCCAGGAACAGGCCTTTATGCCAACCTTGCCCGTCTCAATTTACCTTACGCCGAAGCCGTCTTCGACATCTCCTACTTCCGCGAACACCCCGAGCCCTTCTACGTTCTCGCAAACGAATTGTACCCCGGAAAGTTCCACCCGACCGTCTCGCATGCCTTCATCGCTCTCCTCGCCCGCAAGGGCCTTCTCCAGATGCTCTTCACCCAGAACATCGACTGCCTCGAGCGCGTAGCCGGAGTCCCCTCGGACAAGATCATTGAGGCGCACGGAAGCTTTGCGAACCAGCGCTGTATCGAGTGCAAGGAGGATTACCCAGAAGATAAGATGAAGGAGCACGTCTTTGGGGGCAAGGTTCCTCATTGCGACAAAGAAGGCTGCAAGGGACTCGTCAAGCCAGATATTGTCTTCTTCGGCGAGCCTCTTCCCAAGGCATTCGACAACAATACATATCAAGTCGCCATGGCGGATCTGGTTCTGGTGGTCGGTACCAGTCTGAGCGTCTACCCCTTCGCCGCTCTCCCAGGTATTGCGCAGGAGGGTAAACCTCGTGTGCTCTTCAACATGGAGAGGGTGGGCCAGCTTGGCACCAGGTCCGACGACGTAATTGAGCTGGGCGACTGCGATGCTGGTATTCGCAAGTTTGTTGATGAACTCGGCTGGCGCGACGAGCTTGAGAAGCTGTGGAGACAGATCGTTGGTGATGTTGAAGCGGAGAGACAGCTCAATGGCAGAAAGAAGGATGAGGTGCAAGACGAGATGGAACGTTTGGCAGCTGAAGTCGAAGCAGTTGTTATCGACGATGACAAGAACGATACAAATGATACAAATGTCCAACAACCAAACGAAAGACAAGACGTGCCCCAAGAATCGGAGTCTACTACGCACCACAAGGATCCCATTGTTCCAGAACAGACTAAGAATGAGGCCAACAAGGAAGAAACAGCAAGTACACCCGCTCCTCCGGCCACCACAGCTATCACAGACGAGCCCAATAAGTCGACCGAAGAACTCAAGCCTGAGATTTCTGCGGTTGAAGCAGCCAAAACAGAATTCCTTGTCCCAGAGCCACTAAAGCCAGAGACACCTAAGGAGGAGACAAGAGAGGCACCGAGAGAGGAGCCCACAAACGACACAGCTACAGAAGGAGCTTCAAAAGAAGAAAAATAGTCTATGCTCTGTACATGCTGAGCAATGAATGTTGCATTTCAAGGCGAGGGCAAAAATGGTGTTGCTAGAGTCAAGGGCTACAATTTTCACTGCCATCCGTTGCTGGTGGCAGACGACTAGATGAGTTTCTTATGTTAGTTACGACAGTTTTAGGTTATAGGTATACAGATGGCCTGCGTTGGCCAGAATCAACGTGGTAGCAGCCAGTCTAAGAAATGTTTATGAGATTATTATCGTCTGCGGTTTGCACGAGCTGACATACATTTGGTGAGCTGGTAATAGTACTTGCATACAAGAAAGCGTGATAATAGCGACTAACATATTGCCTTGTACTCATCATCATACCTACGAGCCAGCACCGATTTTAGGTACGTAGTAACACCGCCAGAAGCCAAAGTACCGAGTTCGTTCTTGTTGCTTTTGATGCCAAGCTCAATAGTCTCGTCAGCTGGAGGTAAAGGTAGTTTCAACTATATAAAGTCGAATCCGAACTGTGCTTGCCTTAATAGTGCACGACACAATTAGAGTCCTGAGACGCCTCTAGGCTTTCAATGATACAGCTACGATTGTAACCCGGCAATCAACTAACCACGGCTTTTGCTGTGGATAGCGAGGTCTGGGGAGCGCGGCCAGGAGAACAGCAATCTGCTCCTGCTGCTGCTGAGGAGGAGTAGCCTTCTCTATTTTCTCGTTGTCCTGCTCGTTTTCGTTCTCCTTCTCCCTATCTTCCTTCTCGTCCTTCTTCTTATTCAAGGCCTCCTTCTACAGGGCCCGTTTCCGAGCCCTGCAGTCGGTGGCCTTGTGGCCCCACTGGTTTTATTGTAAATATCTGTTAGTATGAACGATAAAGTATAACTTTGCGAAAGAAAGGATGGAGACAAGGTGTTATATGACTTACAAAGTTGCAGCGGCCGTTGAAGCCCCTGACACAACCGCCACCAGCACCGCCACCGGAGTTGAACGTACATGTAGAATAGATGGAGATGGATCTTGGTGACTTGAACGTGTAGACGAAGATCTTGAGCGTGTAGAATAGACGGAGATCTTGAACGTGTAGAATAGACGGAAATCGATCTTGGTGACTTGTACTTGTAGAGTAGACGGAGACCTGTCGACTTGAATGTGTAGATCTGTGCTGCTCTTAAGAGACTTAAATAGTCGTTTCCGGGACACCTTTCGTGCTCGTGTGATATAGCGACGTAAAAATAAGGTCTTGGGATCTTAGTGTGCACGCAGTTGTTTCTTGTAAGAATCTTCTGGAGTATGGTACGAATATTGTATTAAGAGGCCTCTATCTTGGAACCGTACCTTCCCGAGCTAGGTATTCATGGGATTCGCATTTTGGAAGGGACGAGCCCATAGGTCGGGAAGGACCTACACCAATCCATGATTGCTCGCAGAGAGAGGACGAACACAAGGGAAGGAGGAAGCTGTGGGAGCAAGTGGAGGGCCCAGACCAACTTGCGGAGAGAATATTTTATATAATATTACCCTAAGATTAAATAAGATTCTATAAAATAGAAGAGTTTTCTATAGTTTAAATTATCTTATATCAACTTTAGAAGAGAGGAAGTTACTAGAACCTTTACGCACTCACTGTAGCAACCCGAGTCTGTCTAATGGTTGATGCCATAAGAAGTTTACAGACCACCAATGTGAAACCCGCATTATCTTGCCCTTGCTGGATCACGAACTTGAGAATTTCTTGTTCAGGAGACGAGTAGAACGGATTAAAAGCTCAAAGTGATGTTCAGCAGCGACTTGAACAATGCAGAACAGTGGTGATGTTAGGTCCTGTTCAACTGTGAATCAGCAACGGTCATTGTCCTTGAACAACAGCTATCGTTGAGGATGAAGGGAGACAGAAATGGGTATAAAAACGAAACTTGAGATTTTCTTCATCATTAACCAACCTAATCTCTATCATCGCTGCACCAGCCCTTTCTGATATCACAACTTGGAGAGTTACACTCATCGATCGAGTCTTGACCTCTCTACCAAGTACAACAAAAACTCATCATCATGTCCATCCGTCAACGTCTTTCTATAAGTCGACCTCGCTCACCCGGAGCCCCCCTTCAGCTAACCATTGGCGTTTGCACACCGCACACCGAAGACAGACCCAGCCACTGGGTTCTAATGCTTGCACAGCGAGACGCCGAGTACGCGACCTGGTATCACGCAACCGGCGGTCCCAGCGTCGGCGAACCGTGGCAAGTGGTGATCGAAGAGGGACGACTGAATAGCTGGGCCATAGACACTCGCTACAAGGTCGCAGAGATCTCAGCAGGACGCAGGAGGTCAGTCAGAGCTTCGGCGAAGAAGATCCCAGGTAAGTTCTGCCAAGAATGGGTGTTTGATGTCATTGGGGACTTGGAGAAGCAGGAGGTTGTGCCCGAGGGCTCGCAGAACAGGATTGCTGAGTTTCTGGAGGAGGATCCTTATGCATATGCTACACCAGAGGTGGAAGGGCAAGGCAGTGAAACTTCTGATGGTAAGTGTGAGAGTAAAAGTAGCTGGAAGAAGCTTTGCTTCTCTAAACCTGCTTCGCCAAAGTTACCAGGCCTTGGGTGTTTTTCAGATTGAGTGATCAGCTCCGCGGCACCGGTTGCTATGGCGCTTTCACTTGGCAGGCCCTTGCAAAGCTTGTGTCACATCTAGATAAGGTAAGTGGTATGTTGTAGGTTTGTTATACTGGCGTTTTGGGGTTCTGGGGTACGAACTAGACTTGCCAGATTGACGAGCCTAAGAGGCAGTTGTTATATTTGACATTGACAGCTGTGAAAGACCGCTGCTGGGTTAGTCGTCGTACAGTACGTCGTATAGCGATTGAGGATATGCTGGAGATGTAAGGAGGTGCAACAAGGAATGGACGTAGCGCCTCTTGCAGATCATGGCTTGTTTACTGTCACCCTTTCAGCAATTGATCGCATGCTACCCGTCACTACGAATACAATATTACCTTTTCTTTTGCTTCAGTATGTCCCTTCAATTATTGTGGCTATTTCCAAAATGTTGACACCATGTACATGCCTCTGAAAGAAATCTACTATTTGTAGCAAGCTCATAGGATCACGATCAAGGTCCTCCAACGATGACAGTTGTCGATAAAATTATGTCTCACTACAGTCTTCAAATTGCTCTTCGTGATCGGAGTCGCTGTCGTCATCAGAAACAGGGTCGTCCTCAATATCGTCAACGTTTTCCAGCACTGCAACTTGACCATTTGAAGCTACTTTCAAGTCTCCCATAAGATCTAGAGCTCTTTCCAACCTCTCTCCTGCTAGTTCACGGTACTTTCTATCTTCGCTTGCCATATGGCGCAGGATCTCGTGCTCCTTCTTATCAAGTTCAGCACGCTGCCTTGCTACTTCTTCTTGGGCCTTTTCCAGTTGCACCTGGCTAGACTGCTTGTTCCGTACAAGTTCAGTTAGAGTTGCCTAAGTTTCTAGTCGTAGTTGAGAGATGGCCTGTGTAAATTTGTTGTCTCCCAGAAATCCAGCCAGACTTTCTGCATCAGCGAGAAATCGTTCTAGTCCCGCTGAATTGGTACGTAGACGATGAACAGTGGCATGTCTGATTGCTGCGATAGATTGTAATAGTTCTTTCGAGGGCTTACCGTTCCCTTCCCAAACTAGATTTCCCTTGCGTCCGAAAAGCTTTGCCCATTTGCTAAGCTCTACCGATTCCGGGCAATCCCAGCCTTGTTTCTGCATCACAATTGGAAGAGCTCGCAACCCAAACTGATAGCAGGCAAGTTCCAGGGTCTTTTGTATTTTCTCCATAAGCATGTGTTCCGCAGGAAATGGCAGGTATACTGGAAACACCGATGAGTTATCAACGTCGTTTCTTGCACTACTGTCATTGGTACCTGTCGATCCAGTCATTCACCATGGCCGGTCTGCGAGATTGATTTCGCTTACCATTCAGGACCGCCGTGGTTTCTGTCAATTCTGAGTTTCCCTGGGTGTCATCGCCGTGGGTTTGGTGAAAGTCCTCGAGCGCAGGTTGTTCGGGCCTGGTCGCTTCTTCTTCCAACAGAGTACTAACTTCGTTTTGGGCTACGGAAGGCTCAAATAGATCAGGTAACCGTTGGCTGGCGATCATTTTCGACTCGTATACCTCATCGGACAAGAGCCTCAATATGGACTGATGAATGGTCGCGGCGCCGCATCGAGTCACAAGCTGCAGCACCAAGCTTCTGTCCCCTGGATGCTCCCTAATATATCGTTTCAAACTTTTGAGTTTTCTGGTTTTGGCTTTCTCGTCTACAAAGATCTCCCTTGTCGCCTGATAGACATCCCTATCGAACTGAGTCAATACCCCTGTTTCCATGTCGGATAGTCTGTAAAGTTGACTTTACATTCGAAATAAACAACAAAGAATCAAGGCAGAAGAAAGGTAGAAGTTTCTTGTTAGGTTAATCAGCTTTCTTATATTGAAAGACCTAATTAAAAGGGAGAAGAAAGAAAGAAGAACATTTCTTCCCAAATGCGTCTCGAGGCTGGCAGCGGGGAAGTCGTGCTGCCGTGTTGGTAGGCCTCCTGCAGCATATTTGTGATACTTATTGGTTACCTAGGTATCTGCATCTCTATGGATTCTCTCACTTTCACTGAGTATGGACGTTTTACATCGTCATTGGGTGATTATCCTCGTACTGACCCTGCGTTACACTTTTGCTGGAGACGGACAATGGTCCGCAGACACGGTAATTGACATATGCCTTTTTGGGATTGGAGATGTGTGATTGTCCTGTGAAGAATGCTGTCAGAATGCAACCAAACTCTTATTAACCCATTGGGCTAACCAGAATATCATCTATAAGGGATACATAATATTTGAGCATCATTGTCCGACTTGCTGGGGTCATTTGATACGGCCGATCGGAATAGTCAAATGAGCTCTACAGTGGGTGCAAAAGTTTTAATAATGTCCTCCCTTCTATATGTTGTCCAAACTTATGTAAATTATAATAAAATCCCTTTGATTTATATAAAACTATACAGCCTTAAACATAATATCATATGTAAGGCTTTCAAGTGACTAAATTCTACATATTTATGTGAATATGTATGTCTCCAGCTGGTTTGTTATTGCAACTTTTGCACGGGGTACCAAGCTTTAGCTTATCTCAACGCTAGCCAATGTCTCGATAGAATTGCGTATGCTTATATCTTATTGGCGTCGCTGCTCAACTGTAACTGGTTCGATTGCCCTGCAAGCTCATTTAAAGTTGGCGTACGTCAGGGCTACCAAGTCGTGCCGTAGGGAGCTGAAACAGGGCCTTAGTCTATGAGGAAGCTAAGCTCTTCCTCCACCACCTTAAATACCGGGGAGCTTCCCTGCCAACGTCATCAGCGGTAAGGGTACGTGCGACCAGCTTCAATTCTCACCAAACAACAAACTCCGAGACCCAAATACGATGGATTTTTCTGATTTCGAAATCATTGACCCACTTGCTGAGTTCGGTCCTGAGAGCAGCGACGAGGAGGATGCGCAGCCGCCGTATCCTCATCTCCAGGGCGGACATCCCCCGTGGCAGGGCCACGAGGGTAAGCTAGTTGGTGTTGTTGACATGGGGAGGTGAGAAACAAAAATATGCCCTCCAAAAAGAAGTGGACTAACGAGCAATGCGATCACCAGCAATGGCATTCGTCTTTCTATCTCCGACCTCTCAAACCCATTGGCTCGCATGCTCCCGACCGTTTACCAGTATCGCGCCTCAATCTCGCTGTACGACTCTCAATATGACCCCGAGACGGGAGACAAGGTCCCAATTCCCGACGATGTCGTCGAGTCTGTCGTTTCTGTCTTGAGTAGATTCGTTGTTATATGCGAAGACTTTCGTTGCAAGAAGGAAAACATCCATGTCATCGCGACAGAAGCAACACGCGCCGCAGTCAACTCCAAGGAATTCTTGGCCGTCATCAAGGAAAAGACCGGCCTGACGGTCGAGCTTCTCCCCAAAGAGGAAGAAGGCCAGATTGGTGCCCTTGGCATCGCCAGTGGTTTCTCCGCCATGGAAGGCCTGGTTATGGACTTGGGAGGCGGCAGTACCCAGATTACCTGGATGCTCAGCTCCAACGGCCAGGTTCGTATCAGCCCAAAAGGAAGCTTCAGTTTTCCATACGGCGCTGCCGCCTTGACCAAGAAGCTCCACGATCTGCGTCAGGGAAAGAAGAAGGATGAGGCCGACGCAGCTGTCAAGGCTTTCGAGCAGGAGATGATTGGCAACTTCAAAGATGCGTACAACAACCTGCAGATTCCTGAGGAGATGGTCGAGAAGGCCAAGAAGGAGGGCGGATACCGCATCTACCTCTCCGGTGGTGGCTTCAGAGGATGGGGATACCTGCTTCTGTACCTCAACCAGACGGACGGCAGCTATTATCCCATCTCCATCATCAATGGCTACACGGCGAAGCGCAAGCAGTTCGAGGACACAGAGGCACTTAAGCATGTCGCGCATGCTGCCAAGGACATCTTCCGCGTCTCCGATCGTAGAAGATCCCAGGTTCCTGCCGTTGCATTCCTTGTCAATGTTCTCTCCGAGTCCATTCCTGGGGGTATCAGAGAGGCACACTTCTGCCAAGGTGGTGTGAGAGAGGGCTTCCTGTTCCGCCAGCTATCACCATCTATTCGCGCTCAATCTCCATTGGAGGTGGCCACTGGCTACTTCGCACCGGGCTCGCGACACCTTATCCAGCAATTGCTCAAGAGCTCGATCCCGAAAGCTTCAAAGAAGAAGGAGTTCCCCGAGGAATTTGGTGAGCCTGTGGTGGATTCTTTCGCAAACTCCATGTACCTGCACATGTTCATGTCCAAGGAGACCGCTTCGACAACTGCGCTGTACTCAACCAGTGTTGGAAACATGTCGGCTATCCATGGTGTCTCTCACCAGGACAGAGGAAGACTGGCTCTGATGCTCGAGTCTCGATACGGTGGTGAACTTCCACCCCGTGAGCTAGAGTTCCGCGAGTCCCTCCGCGGGATGCTCACCCCCGAAGAAGTTTGGTGGGCTTCGTACCTCGGCCGAGTTGGACAGCTGATCACGGCGCTCTACCCATCCGGCAGTATTCATAAGTCGAAGCCGCGCGTGGTCTTCACTGCCCAGTGGTCATACGCCCTGGGCAAGAAGAAGAATAAGGAGGGTCTGCTGCTCACCATCTCGGTGCAAAAGACCAAGAACGATCCAGCCAGGACCAAGGAGACGGTTGAAGAGGCTGCCAGTGATGTGGAGAAGATTGGAAAGAAGAAGAATTGGATTGGAGATGATGAGCCGTGGGGAATGAAGGTTAAGGTTAGGGTTGTTGAGGAGGGAATTCTTTCTGAGTAATGGATAGGATGATTGGGTATGATGAATTGGGCTTTTATGGGATATATTTTATGTGATGGATGAGAATGTAATGGACTAAGTATACGAGTATAGATCGACTGGCTTAAATGAAGTACAGCATTTGTTCTACCGATTACTGTGACTCGTTATGCACGCTACTCCAGCAACCAACGCATGCCTTGCAGCAGATCTTCCAACCACTTCTTGGACACAGGCAGATCCGGACAAGTTGTCCAAAATCCGTGAGGAAGTCCTGAGTATACATGCGACTTCGTATATAAACCAGCTTCTTGGAGCAGTTGATCCAGGAGAATAGCCTCATCACGTCGTGGATCCCAACCACAGATGGCAAAGTATGCCTTCTTTGCAATATCCGCATGCGAGTCGAAGAGGAGAGGTGACAGCCGCTTATCTTCTGGAGGAGCACCGTATAATCCTGTTAAATGGTCAGTTATGAAATTGAGGTCTTGATGCTGAGCCAGTACCTGCAAAGTAGTCAATTGACTTCCTAGTGAGACCAGGTGCATCGTCAACCTCGTCGACGCTTAGGATACGATCGAGGTACTTTTTGGGTCTGGCATTTGGATGGCAGAAACTACCGGCGAGGAACACAACACTACTTATCTTTGGAGAAAGGCCCTCGTCGCGAGCAAGGTGTGAAATGCCAGCGATGAAGTTGGCGCCTGCTGATGTTCCGCCGAGGATGAAGCCCTTGGCGAGGTCTGTGTTTAGCTTGCTCTGTCCTTCCGAAGACGCAGCCTAGAAGAAGTTTAGCAGGCTTCTGGTGTAGTAGGATCGTTTCTTACCCAGCGAACGACATCAAAGCTATCCTCAAAGCCAACAGGGAATTTATGCTCAGGCGCAAGTCGATACTCAACGCTGGCCACAACAAGAGGGAATTCCAACGCTATCGCACGGCATGTTAAGTCATCTGTCTCCAGACTGCCAGTGACATAGCCACCGCCATGCATGTAGAGGAAGAGAGGAAGGGCATCATCGCGGCTGGCAGTCTGACGGTAGATGCGCAGTGTGATAGGCGCATTGTCGCGAGCTGATACGTCAAGCTCGAAGATATCGAGGCCTTCTTGTGGAGTAATGGGATTGCGATCTCGGGTCATGCCCGAATGTTTTGTGTCGGGGGGAAGATTGTTGGGGAACTGGTGGTGTTAGTAGAGATATCATGAAGTTTATCATGTGATTTGTGTTATTACATCTACCCACTCGGAGTCAGGTACCGCGTAGTGTCTATACTCTGCCATTTTGTGTAAAAAGATGTAAGTAATACGGTATTGCCGAAAAACTGGGTGAGTGTCGTGCTTGAATAAATACCTGATTTCCCAAGCGGCTTCGGAGTTGGGATGCTGATCCCTGCTTCTTGAGTTAACCACGCAGAGCTAGTCGACGATCTTTGAGGGTCTATGAGAGATTATCTTATCAGATTGAATCCTTGAGATAATTCTGATTGGCATACTTGCTTTGACACTAAATCTGTGCACTGCAGGACTTTATTGAGTCTAGTATGGAAGCCCATGGAGGGTTCTCACCAGCTTCCCAAACAAATACAAATTGTCATCTACTGCTACACAGACACACATTCTCCCTACGCCCCCCCTCCAAGTCCCGCCCTATTCATTCTTTATAAACGGCGCATTCTCTAGACCATCAGCCTGAGTCTTCCATATCTTCCTCCCCAGAGCTATATACTCCTTACCAAACTTCTCAAGCTCCATCTGCACAGTTTGGCTCGCCACCTGATGCATCTTGGCATACTCCTCGTCTGTCCCCAAGGTAGCGATCCTATACCGCTGCTTCAATGTCGCAACCATCTCTTTGGCAAATGCGCTATCGGCTTGGATGTTCTTGGCGACCATGTAAAACGACGATCGCATCTTGTGGTTCTTTGGGTGCTTGAATAGCTGGACGGTCGACATCTTGCTGAACTGATGGATGGTGTCGAAGCAACGCCAGCTGTCCAGCTTGTGCAGGAGGATCACCATCGTTCCGCCGTTGTTCAAATGCTCCAGCCCTAGAGCCAGTTGTGTGAGTGTCAATCGACTAGCCTCGCGGGGCTCTCGCCATTCCGGGCGCTGGTGAGTCCGCAAGACTTGGCCGTCGCAGAAGACAAGGTCAAACTTTTCGCTTGCGTCGAAAGTATTGGCGAAAAGGAAATCGTACGGACCGGGAGAGTTCCCTGGAATATCGTCTCTGGTGAGGCCCATGTCGCATGCCAGCGTGGTGATGTCGCGGAACTCCACGTTGACTTTCTTGGTGGTCAGCTGTACCTCGTGGCCACCGTTCTCGACAGGGAGACTCATGGCTCTGACGCGTAGGTTTGGATTCCTTTCCAAAGCTATGTCCACAAAGCCTCCAGGAGCTGTGCACAAATCCAGTAAAGACGGATTGTTGATACTAGACATTTTCAGAGCACCGGTCGCTTTATCCAAGTCTTTCGCGATTTTCTTCATCATATTATAGAAGAACTGATTGTCCTTATCATTGAATTTGTCTGCGGTTCTTCGCTGCTTCTTGAAGTGGTTGTCACCTTCGGCACTATTCCAGCCCTGTCACGTTGTCAGCTACCTAGTACTGATGTATATGCGATACCTTGGGAGTAGTGAGTGAGTCGTAGTAATGCATACCTTCGTTCTTAATTCTTGAAGACGTCGAAACTCTTCGACATTGGCCATCAGATAATCTCGGACAGCCCTCCAGACACCTTGCTCATACTCTGGACCTTCATCGTTGTCTGCAGTAGGTGCGAGAGTGTTTTGAGGTTGCTCCGGGGTAGTGACCGAGTCAAGACTAAGCGTTTTAAGGTCAAGCTCTGAGGTCATATCTGCGACGGTTCAGGGAAAAATTCCGATGTAAAGTTCCATGTGTTTGGAGTGACAGAGAGCATGAGAGCTGCTCCAGAGAGAAGCTGCTAATATTTATAATAAGAGCAGTCTCAGAAGTGAATGGGTTTGGGCATTTGCCTAATACTCTTTGTTACACTTTCCTGCTACCTCTAGGGACCCAACCAACAGACATAGGCAGAAAGGATGGGAAATATTGGTGTTTGCCAACAGAGTGGTCGGCCTCCCCCGCAGGAAATATGCCACACCTCAATTCAAGGCTTTCCGATAACCTCGTGACACAGTAAATAGAGAAGATTATATCATACGCCTAGTAAAAGATTATTTTATTGGTCGGTTGGTTCACATGGGCCAACAAGGCCGCGAAAGTAGGCCTATAGGCTTCCTGCATTGCAGGTGTGTTGAAGAGGGCAATGTCAGCAGAAAGCAATAAACCTGCAGAAAAGAATCAAGTATCTGACCTTGATCGGAGCTAAAACTATGATTCATTTGCCGTTATTTAGAACACCAGGTGGACTTCGTGCTGTATGATAGTCAGGATCCAGGTAGACGAGAACCCTTGGGCATGAATTTTGCATGAAAACAGACGAGGAGCCTCCACCCAACATATCTCGAGAGTAAGTCTTTATCCTAGGTAATTGTCAGGGTTTGGTAGTCAGGAAGTTCGATATTTCAAGATTGCGGTTGAAACTTCCAATTGAGTTGGTTGTTGTTGCGAATGTTTGAAGCTGATCGTATCAATCGTGGCCTCCGTTCGGGGATGAACTTTGTGGTTAAGGTTCCTTTGAACATGAGCCAATGTGGTCATCCTTAAAACATCTGTTGCTGTGAATATTTCATGTATTTGTAGATAAGTGAGGTTAACGAGTATAAGGTTATATGCTACTACAGCAAGTAGTCGTCCATGGTCTGGGTGTTTCCAAACCATGCCAGGCTCAGGTCTGGTCTCTGAAAGAAGAAGAAAGCCACCCTTGAATATGTTTTCTTATTAAAAAATCATTGTGATGCAGTTTCTTGACCGTCTTTGTCTTTCAGTTTCTCTCCTTGCCCAAACATATCCCTGGCGGATCCGTTGAGGGCCATGGGCATATTGGACTACCTAGATATAAATAAGAGCTCAACACGAGTATCCATAGCCAGGTGGCCTTGGTAGGCGAGCGGAAGTGAACCGACGCGGAAATGCTGCGCTGTCTAAGAGAAATATCACTGGCTTATGGCCATGTCTTGGCGGACTGGGGTAAAACGGTGGCCCATATGTTTAGCCCACCTTAATATTAAGTCATGGACTTATGTACACTGCCACAATCACCACAAGCAAATAGGCAAATAGGCCTCCAAGTCTGACGGCCCAGGACAAATCATGGGCTGTTGCTCGTTCAATGTTCCTGATTGGGTTTGACTCATTATTCACTTGCCCCATCTCAGAAGATCTGAGGATATGCCAAGACAGTGACACATGTTCTTTTTACTAGTGTACACTTCGCATATTGTTCCTATTCCATCTCAAGTTTATGGTGTCACTATGATAGCTCGATTAGAGACGTTTTCTCTTATCAATGCCTTTTGGCTTAGTGTTGAGTAGGAATTCAAACTGGCAGCTTACTATCTTCTCATCTAGCTGTACACATTAGATAAGCTTTGGTGATCGCGATGCTTTTGTCTTCATGTGATACAATCCCTATAGTTGCCTTCTCATCTTTGAAGGCTCAAAAGGAAGCACATCTTAAAAAGAAGAACACTATCCTACTCATCCCCAGTAACGCTCCACCAAACCTCGAATACCTTACCCAAAAGAGACTCACGCTGCGCTACCCTGGTACAAAACACCTCAGCTATACAAAAGAGGCTGTGTCCAAAGCTGAAATAAAGCACATTCCGCACACAGCCAGATCCCTGCATTCATCTCCCAGCCCAAAAGCTGACGACAAAACAGAGAGGCTTACGCAGGCAGATTGTGGACAGGATCGACGCTGGTTATCTAAGCACCTTATCGTGACGACCCCAGATCCAGGCAAATGTCAGGCAATCTAAGAGCTGCAGCCGAGACTGGTAGTGGCTTACAGCTTGCTCGCTGTAATGATCTCTTTTTGTTAATTGATTTTCACACAGCCTGGTTTGTGGTAGAGAGTTGTTTCATCATGTTTGGTGTGTTGTTTGTATATAATCTCCTTTGATTCCTTTCGAGTTTGGGTATCTTTCTATCTTATATCAAGCTTCTCTCAAACAACAGCTTCTACATCCCAATCATAAACCTTTAAAAACTACCATATTCGATACCTCTACTGAGACACGACAATGAGCGATAAGAACAAGACTTGGGTCCCCAGCTATGAAAACTGCGACGAAGTCTCTACCCGCTGTCCTGTAGAATACACCATCTACGGAGACTATCTCTCAGAGGGAGCTTCGGCCTTCTTCGCGATTGTATTCGCACTTCTCTTCATCGCACAAGTCTTCCAAGGCTTCCGTGCTAGAACATGGTCGTACATGCTCTGGTTGGGCATCGGCACAGCCTTTGAAACCCTGGGGCATCTCGCCCGTTATGGCCTGGCAAAAGACCCCTGGGAAGATAACTACTTTCTTGTTTCATACCTGACTCTCCTCCTGGCCCCTACGCTTGTCGCCGCTGCTATCTCGGTCACTTTCAAGCACCTCGTCATCTGGTACGGGGCAAAGTGGTCGCTTCTCAAGCCCAGGTTGTACCCCCTTGTTTTTGTCGGCACAGATTTCATCTCCATCTTCGTGCAGGTCATAGGCGGTGGATTGGTGGCAATGTTTGCCATGGGCAACGGCTCCAAGACCACGAAGACGATAGGAGAGGTTCTGGTGATTGGAGGTGTTGCCTTCCAGGTCGCCAATATGTTATGCTGTGGTTCTCTGATGTTGTTTTACGCTCGACGCCGCACGCAGGCGATGAAGAGCAGCGATCCTCTAATCGGAAGCACTCCTCCTCAGTACTCAACTGGTTTGCCAGATCGTGGCCGAGTTCCTATCTCTCGTGAGGAGGCTACGCGACAGGAAGCCAAAAAGACACGTTATTTTGTATACGCTTTGGGCGTTGCATATGTTTGCATTATAGTCCGCTGTATCTATCGGTAAGATTAACAACCCCTCATCTAGTATTACAAGCTAACCATGAATCTAGTATCACCGAGACGATCCCAGAGATTCAGAAAGACGTGCTCCGGAACGAGCCGCTCTTCCTCGTGATGGACGCAGCGATGATGCTTGTTTCAATCGCAGCCGTTACCTTTTTGCATCCCTGTTATTTCTTCCCCTACTTGGGTCTCAAGAAAAACAAGAAGAACCAGGGCAAGGCTTATGAACGATTCCAAATGGAAAACTCTACTCTGGGTGAACAGCCGCAGCAGCAGGGACGTGTCTAGGACAGTGACCTTATGTGTCTTGCCTACAGTGAAAGCTTCTCGATAACACCTCGTTAGACATGATGAAGAATCTACTCAGCGCCTCGGAAGAGATAGAATGGTTACCGTCCCTTAGTATGATTGATACAGCGTTTGGGCAATATCTAGCGGCTATGATATTTTATTTCATTTATGAATTTATTAGAGAAGCAATACTTTCTTGCTATGTATACAATAGACTACTGTTTAGAATATTTCATTATCACCATTCCATTAGACCATTCAATGTGACCATTTTATACCAATACCACATTGTCGCCTTCTTATTGAAGAGTAGTGCAAGCCCATTGCATTAGCTCAAACTCTCAAATCATGATCATTTATGTAATACGGTCCAAATTACAGGTGCAGCTGACATATAAATCGATGTCTCACCAACACATCAGCCTGTGAGAACCGCCAGTGTCAGCCATCTTTTCGTGAGGCCGATATCGCATCTCATTCTGCGCCCTACAACAACAATAACTACATTTTTGATATTGCATCGAGTAATCGAGATATGTATCACAGGGCGCGAAAACATGTTCGAAGAAGGCGCCCTTTATTACATTTCGTATATATACCAAGCGTTGCCATTTGATGATAACCTCCTGAGTAGACAATTCAACCTATCGACTGGATATACTCTTCAATGTCACAAACTTCAATTGAACTTATCACGCTAAACAGGGCTTCCTCAAATGAAGCCGGCAAGTTACCAGACACATTTGATGATCGCTCCGACTCTCGAACAGATACTGAATTCTCGCTGCCTCCTGTTGATGGTGGACGAAAAGCCTGGCTTTTCTTGGCTGCATGCTGGATTGTAGAAGCAGTGACCTTTGGTGAGTCATTATAGTTCTACTTCTATTGCGAGAACTAGCTCATATGTGACCAGGTTTTGGGTTCTCATTTGGTGTTTTCCAAGAATACTACAGTCATAATGAACCTTTTGCAGGATCGAGTAACATCGCTGCCATCGGAACAACCACAACTGTAAGCAACACCGACTGAGTCTCAAACCCTGATCTAACAAGACCAGGGCATGTTGTATCTGGGAGCACCCTTTGTGGTCATCATATGCCGCTTCTACCCCCGCCAAGCTCGCTGGTTTACATACGCAGGCCTCTTCGTCACGTCCTTGGCCATGGCAATGAGCTCCTTCTGCACGACTGTAGAACAACTCATCGCAACGCAAGGAGTATTGTTCGGTATAGGCGGTTGTTTCGCCTACTGCCCTTGTACTCTTTATATCGACGAGTGGTTTGTACGACGGAAGGGCTTTGCCTATGGCATCGTCTGGAGCGCCGCTGGAGCTGGAGGTGCTGTGCTTCCCCTGGTTCTTGAGGTCTTGCTCAAGAACTATGGGTTCCAGACGACTGTGAGAATCTGCTCTGGTATATTGTTTGGAGCTGCAGCCCCGTTGGCATACTTTATCAAGCCCAGACTTCCCCTCACTGCTATCATTCACAAAAAACCTCTCAATATGCGATTCGTCACATCTAGGACCTTTCTACTCCATCAGTTGGTCAATGTGGTGGAAGCAACAGGCTACTTTCTCCCCACCATCTACCTACCAACCTATGCTCGAACAACATTCGGCACGTCTACCACCCTATCCGCCCTAACCATTATTCTGGTCAACGTAGCTGCAACAATCGGTCTCATGGTCATGGGTTCTCTCAGCGACAAGCTCGCAGTCACGACATGCATGCTCATCTCAGCCGTAGGTGTGGGAATATCCGTCCTTTTAGTCTGGGGGCTCACGGCGTCTTTGCCCGTTCTTTACGTCTTCTGCGTCATGTATGGTCTATTCGCAGGGTCGTGGGCTTCCATTTGGCCCGGTATCATGAGAGATGTGTGCCAGAAGTTCCAAGACGAGAATGAGCATGTCGACCCTGTCATGGTGCATGGGCACCTTTGTGCCGGCAGGGGAGTGGGCAATATCATATCTGGTCCGTTGAGTGGCTCTCTCATCCGAGGCCAACCGTGGCAGGGAAAGGTTATTGGGGGGTATGGAAGTGGTTATGGTATTTTGATTTTGTATACTGGTTTGACCGGTCTGGTGAGTGGCATGAACTTTCTCTGGCGTTATGTAAACGTTCTATGAGGGATGTGAATGTCGATGGAAGCTTGGTTGCAGTCTGTGATGCTGGGGTAAAAGTTCCGTACTTTCGTGGTTATAATCCTTTAACAATATATTTATCTAATTCCTTCGTCTTCCATTTTCCAAACGCGGTCAAGTGCGATAAATCGAGCATCTATAGTAGTTGATTAGTGAATATGTTTACGAACTCGAAATTCAATCGCAGTAGCACTCATAACAACTGTAATATCAGGTTCCATGATCTTAGTCAACCACGTAGCTAGCTCGAGTATAATTGAAGTCAACGTTTTCTACCAGGTTTAACTGATAGCAGTCATACCAGTTGTAGTTACAGAGCTCCTCCTGAAGCCACATGTTATAGCAAGAGAACAATTACTTGAATTATTATATCTTTCGACTGATCAACAAGACATTCTGTCTGCTTATAAAGTGTAACACATCTCAAATTGGTGGTTGATTGAAATCTCAAGAACTAATACATACATCGGCTTTCACATAGTCCCATTATTCCTTCTCACTTGCAAGTACCTATAATATCAACAAACCCCATTTACCGCCGTGATCTCGACTGGATTTAATCCAGCTTAAGAGGATGCGCCTGAAAGAACTCCTCAGGAGTAACAAGCTTCCCCTTAACCTTCTCGGCAGCCCACGCAACAGACTTCTCCCCCTCGTGTCCAAAATATCCAAATTCCTCTCCAGCCTTGAGTGCATCAAGAAAAACGTCCTTCAAAAACGGTACCCCCTCTAGGAACTTCTCGGGTGTAACCTGCTTGTACGAGATATCCTTGCCAGTGGCCTTGCTCTCGATGGCAACTAGCTCATTCATGCTGTAGTAGCCCTCGGCCGCGTCGAAGCCAACGCCCTCGTACTTGTCCGGCTCGGCGAGGATGGCGCCTACGTAGCTTCCGCAGTTGCTCCCGCTGTCGATCCACGGAAGACGTGTCTGGGAGGAGATCATATTGCTCATGACCCAGTTGCCCTCGGCGTCCTTTTGGGGGGCCCAGAAGGGCACTTGGAGGATGTTCTCGAGGAAGAAGCCCAGACGGACAAAGGCGCTCTTGACGGAGAGTGTGCGGATGTACTTCTCGCCCTCGGCCTTTGCATCGAAGGGGTGAACCCGGGAGTATTTCCCACTGGAGATATCCGTGATGCTAGGAAGACTGCTGAAGATGATATACTCCACGCCAGCCTCAACAGCTGTATCTGCAGTCTTCTTGATTACATCTAACTCAGGCTTCAAATCACTGGCAGTCCAAGCCGGAGTAGTCACCAAAAAGAGGGTATGCGCGCCAGTCAGAGCTTTCTTGATGGAGGCGGAATCCTCCAAGTCGCCCTGCACGACCTCGACGCCTCTCTCCTTGAGCGTGCTCGCCTTTTCAGAAGTGGTGTCACGGGCAATAGCGCGGATATTGTATTTCTTGGAGAGTTCGGGGTCGTTGAGGACAAAGTTGACGACTGAGGTGCCCTGCTGGCCTGTGGCGCCAATGATAGCAAGAGTCTTTGACATTTTGATGTTGATATTGGGTAAGGTAGATGTGAGTAGTGAAATGAAACCGTTAAATTATTAGATGAGCTTGTTTGATTGTATGAGAAGATCTCTTAACCTAGCTGAGGCTTCTATCTTTATATCTCTAGAGTAACATACAAAATGCCTCTAACATTACATATCAAGCCAAACTCCGCTCCGCCACCTTCACCAGTCCACGGCGGCTTACGAAAGAACCTCCCGGACCCTGCCAAGCCTGCCCATCGTTAAGGCTTAGCGCAATTACTAACTGCCTTATGTAACCTAGCATTAAAAAAGGTACGTCTTGAAAGTAAGACAATTCAGCGTTAATCAACGTTAAGTGATGTCACTTTCGGCGCTAATAGTTAACCCGTCCGGGTTATGTCGTTGGAAAGTTGGTCCGATGGGAGATTAATCAGCAAAGGACTGAAGGATTATCTGTAGGAGCAGATACCCTGAGGATTAACTTGTCTAGCTTTGAACTAGCAGCTCCTACTTCCTTTCTTATGCATAGTTCGCTTCTCGTTCAGACATAAATATATTTCGCATTCGGTTAATATCCGAGAAAGCCAATGCATTTGCTTTGAATACGAACGGATACTCCTCCCACCCAACATTATCGTCTCCGCTTCACAGCGTACCAGCCATTACTAAAACGATCAAACTAACCAAAACCATTGGGTAGTTGAATGCCCAAAGATACCTTTTGTCTTCCCAAACTCCGTCACACATCCTGAATATGTCTCCCAAGCTCCGCAAAGTCCCCAACATCCTCACCGGTAAGATCCCAGTCCGGGTTATTATACATAGAATAGCAGTGCTTGAAAAAGTCGTCCGTCGGGATATCCGCCATCATTATCTCCTGCTGCGGATCTCCCTCTGTGGCCTCGGGCATGGGGACCCAGAGGTTTGAAAAGTTGTCCCATAGACCAGTGTCCAAAAGATGGAAATCTTCTGGCGAGGTTTGTCCGTGGGATCCTGGAAGTAGCCCGTTTTGTTGTGATCCTGAGTCACCAAAAGCAGCAGGTGTCTCGCCGTTGGAATGTGCCACCCTCTGGGCATCGGCGTTTGGTCCTTGAGGAGATACGTTGACAACTTGCAGAGCCTCGATCTTTTGTGCCATCACTTTCCATAATCTCTTCACCTCGTGCAGTCTTTCACGAGCATATGTATTGCCATTGTCGGCAAGATGTTGGAGTTCCTCTAATGCCTGGGTGAGCCCAGGTTTGGGACTAATCTTCAACTTCTCCTCGCAGACTGAGTCCAGAATCGCTGCAAGAATCATGATAAATGCAGCTGAGAAAGAAGCCTCAAAGTCGTAGAAGCCAAAGATTGCTGAAATCTCGTTAGTATCGACGTACAAAATCAAAACTGATAGTTAACTTACCGATCATGTTTCGCTTTCTCAGTGTAGCAACTACTTTGAGTTGACGTCTTGCAGCTTCTGCACATGTTCGCGAGAGTCTACCTAGTGGTGAAGCATGCAGCTGCTCGCCCGTAGGGCCGTGTCCACTGAGTATAAGTTTCGCGGCATGCAGCATAATTGGCCTAATCGTAAGTATGGTCGCCTATGCGGTCATTAGTATAGTTACTCTTTTGAGGCAATGACTCACATACCTGGAATAGCATCAGATGCAGCGAAGCAGTTGTTCTCAAGGATTGGTCTAGGCCCAAGTTGTACACATCCGTCACTGAGTCTGAAGGAATCTCCTGAGAGATTTCGTAAAGAGATTTGACAATGTCCTGAACCCGAGGGATGAATGTATGCTCTGATTCATCCTCTGGGTTGTAAAGCACTAGCACAGAGAATTAGTTACTCTTCATTAAACCTTCATACAATGGGAAGAAATTACCAGCCAAGATACGTCCTGTTGCTCGAGCAATCCTAATGTTGGTACTCATGGGACCAACAGGCGGGAAACCGGGGGAATCAGTGGGCATGGGAATATTGATTGCCTCATCACCTATACTCGGAGGGTTTCCTGTTGCTGCAGCATAGCGTCTAACATGGGAATGTCAGTCATTAGACCTTAATCTTTGTCTTGGTTTGTCTACCTTTCTTGCATGTAGATAGTCCACCAAAGACGATTCATGTGAACCCTCTCCGACTGCATCAAGTGTCTTGTTCCGCAGACTCTGTGATACTTTTGTGAGATTGCCAACCGCATAGCGGTGCTGATCTATGAGTTGCAAGTTAGTCAAAGTTTACCTAGTTTGAGTTTGGGCCAATATACGTAGAGGTAGGCCTCTTCCTTACGGTTCATGTTGCCGAGGTAAATGGCGAAGAGAGCATATATCTCAATACCAAGCTTTCCGTTGAACCGTAGATCAGATAAAGTCGGCAAGTTTCTGTGAGCGTAGTCAAATAGGGCCACACCCGAGAATTCATCATTTCCCACGGGATTGGCGTCAAATAGCGTTCCAATGGCAATCATCAAAATCATCTCGAGAACCCATAATGACTCCATCTGAGCAGGGTCATCACGGTTCTGGTAAAAGGCCCACATCTTGTCAGAGAACTCACGAGCATCGATGTGATGCTGCGATTGGCCGATGTAGAACAGTGCAGTATCTAAAAGTCGCTGAGCCTCATTTCTTGGTGGTAGCTTGGGAAAATCGCTACTAGAAAGTCGCCATGGGTTGCTGATTATATCGTTGTTTGCCTCCGGGCTTATCCAGGGCTTTGAGGTCTGCTCTGACTCTGGACGTGATGAGCCGAGCAAGTCCTGGACACGAGATCCGAAGGTGTGACTAGAGCTGAGTGAGGATCCAGCGAGGATAGCTGTAGTTTATGAGTATAGATCAGATACTTGGTTCATCTGAGTTGACTTACTTGCAACTGGAGATGCCTGAGTGCCATCATAAGGCGGGTATTTGGGTTGAGTCAAAGGTGCGGAAAAGCTTGTAGATGGGCGGATGAAGCTAGGGGATCTTGATCTGTTCTGGTAGGAAAGGTCTGCTTGTGGAGAGGACTGAGAAGATAGTGGGTGGATATTAGATTCTCTCCGTTGGCCAATCTGTGTTGTACCTGAAATTGGGTTTTCTATAGAATGTTACGATGTAAGTCGGAGTATCATGGGAGGCAATTACATACCAGATGCCTTAGGGGGTAAAGTAGAAGGTAGGCCATCGTATCCGTCTTTTTCATACCTAGCCAACTTGCTTTCAAGCTCTTCAATACGACTAACAAATGACAGGCGTTAGATGTGAGACAAACCCGGGCATAAGAAGAACTCACTTGGCCATATACATGCGTTTATGTCCATGCTCAGGAACCCTGCAATCCAAGCCGCGTTTGGTGCAGTATTGGCAGGGTGTAGTCCCCGAACATCGAACTTTCTTCTTTCGACATGTGAGACACCTATTACAGTGTTAGCTATACTGAATGCAGCACACAAAAAAGACGTATTAGATGCAAGTGTGGAGAAGGTATTCACATACGCCAATGAGGCTTTACGAGCATCTTTACCCTCGTCGGAGGGCGCCGAACGCTTCCGAGCCATTGAAGGAGCTGGATCCTCAGCAACGAGACTCATTGAACAGGTCTTGGAAATCTCACTTGCGAGGGTCGAGAGGTGTCAAGCGTCTGGAGGAATTGACCGAGGGTTTTGCGCTGTTGCTGGGAAATTGGTCCGAAGAGCGTGGGGAGCGTTGTTATTTCTCTCGGGGACAGTTCCGGAGTTCGGACTTTGACGGGCAAAACTTAAACCTTGCGCTTATCCGATCACGTGACAAGCCTTCCCCATGGAGTCGGATCAGCTTCCGTGTTGATCCACCGAGTCAGTAGTGGGGACGGAGTCGATTAACAGGCTTTGATATTGGTAGTACGTAGTTTATTCAAAGCGAGAAACACGGTTCATGAACCGATGGATCAAGGCGACCGGGAAACGAAGCGTATGGTACATTTCCCGGGTTATAAATCTTGAGCTGGGTGAGGCACTCCGTAAAACGGCGTCGGCTGTAATTGTTGACTGCTATCGATAGAGTTGAGAAATTGCGTCACTGGTAAGAACTATTCTTAAGCGAATGATTTGCGAATAATGTGTATAAGAAAGATTAGCCGGCTCTTCTCAGATTACTACTTCATCCAAACTTATGTGAGTATGACTGCACTGTAGAGGACGTCAAGTGTGACCAATTTGGCCCCGACATCGGCCAGTATGACCGAGAAGCCGGAAGTGCTTCCGACATATGCATACCGCATTTGATATAATAATCCAATGTACACAGTAGATAAACTTCCTATATTTCCTCTCTCTCACACAGCCCTGGACATTGAGAATCCTCGGAGCCTGAAAAGGCCCTGATATGCTTAAGCTATTAGTGAGCCACTGACATTCAATATTGTCAAGATTTAAGCTGTAGATGATTCAAACTGCCTAGGCGTGACAAGAATTTTGAACCTGAAGTACTCATTAGATGACAAAAATGTTTACCTAATCACTATCATCTCCTAAGCTCAAGTCAAAGTCCTCGAGGTCGACTTCATCAAGGTCAATCTCAACAGTATCGGCTGAAGTCGGCTCCTGCTCGTCGCCACCTACCTCCACCTTTTCAGGGCTCTCTACACTCTTTATACTCTCTGCCTCGGATTCATCTTTCTGGTACAGCGGCCCTATGTCCTCGAAATTATGCTCCGGGTTGTGGAAGTCGGATCTGTGAACAAAACACTTGAAACAGAGAGAAAAGTCGTCCTTGCATTCGATACACTTCCAGCACAACCCGATTATACCCTGATGTTCGTCAGTTGAAACCTATCGATTGTCAGGGTTTGCTTTTACTCACCACAAGACAGCTATCGCATATGGTATCTTTCTTGTCACCGGTCTGGACCCTGTGGAGGAAGTCCTCCCACTCCTCCTCACCGCCGTCTTCCTTGATCCTCGAGTGTTTCTTGGGCACAAGCTGCTCGAGGAGCGACGGAGGACGGTCGGCAAAGTTTGCCAGCTTCAGAGCTGACCACCCACCGTCAATGCTTCGCGTCCAACAGTCGGCGTTTTCTGACAGAAGCTTGTGGACTGTGGCGATAGAGCCGGACCGTGCTGCCCACATCAAAGGCGTCCACTCATCGTTGTCCTTGGTATTGACGGATTTGGCGTGTACTTCGTTACACTCATCAAGGAGATAATTAAAACAACTAGGGTCTGGGTTTGACGCTGCAAAGTGAATGGGCAAACGGCCAAACGTGTCATGTCCTTTCAAGTCCTCACCCCCTTGGATCAGAGCTTTGATACCATCAGAAGACGTAGAGGTGCAAACAAAATGCGCAGCACGACGACCCTGGTTATCAGTAACGCTCAGTCGAGCCTTGTGTCTGATCAAGAATTTCAACACCCTAGTGCCCACCTCAGGAGATGTTTTTGTCATATGCGCAGCTCGTACGATGGCGTATGCAAATTTCCCTCCCATCCTGTCGACAGGCGCCTTTGCTTCCTCAACCAGATATCGTATCATGTTGTAGAGCTTCGTCGAGTCTTCAATACCGAGGGCGGTGTACACGAGGGATTCTCCGTAGTCGGTGTCTACCATCTCAGGGTCTGCACCTGATTTCAGAAGAAGCTTGACAAGATCTAGATCCCCTTTGCTGATGGCTAGATGTAGAATGCTTCCATATGTGGGAGCAAAGCAATTGACCTTGGCACCTTGTTCGATAAGGTACTTGGCAATATCCTTATTGTTCTTGCTGACGGCTACTGCGAGAGGCGTATAGCCTTCTTTGTCACGGACATCGAGGTCCGGTACTGATTCTATCAAAAGCCGCATCACATTGACGGATGTCTTCTCATGTATAGAATGGAGCCAGCATCGGCTTGGGTCCACCGTGAGGCTATATGGCGTAGCAAGTAGCAACTTCACGCCCTTCTCGCAATCTTCTGAGCCTGGCTCTGCCCGGAGTAAGATATTGACAAGGTCCTCGTTTTCTCCGTTCTTTATATGAGGGTTAGCGCCAGCCTCGAGAAGGAGCTTGACGCATTCAAAAGCGCTCTTTGCACAAGCCAGCTGCAAAGCCGTGTACCCAATTTCATGTGAGTTTGCCGAATTCTCTCCTACCAGAGCCTCCAGGTTAGGCTTGGGGTCGTTGTCGAGGAGGGTCTTGATACTGTCTGAGCAGCCATCACGTGCCGCCATGTGCAAGACTGTTCCCCATATACTTGTGCCATCGATAGGAGCGCCTTTGCTGAGGAGATCAGGCAGAACATCAGGTTGGTTAAATCCTCCGTGGAGCATACCCATCCCATCAGACGCTGTCCACGTCACGTCAGGATCCGTCTCCTTCAAGAGATATTTTGCCACATCTGTTTCTGTATAATACAGAGCAGCAAACAGAGGATGGTCAGATTGACCGCCGGTGTAGTTGACATCAGCCTTACTCTTTAGGAGAAGCTTGACTATGTCCATGTATCCTTCCATGCAAGCCCTAGACAGGGGTGTTTTTGCGAACTCGCCCTTGGGATCAACGTAATCAATCTTTGCACCGTGTTCGATCAACGAGGATACTAAATCGATGTCCCTAGTACATATGGCACGAATCAAGAGGGTGTTCTGACCTGGGGGCGTGTCATCCATACTGGGTTTAGGATCATGCTCGAGAAAGATCCGTACAACGTCTTGGTGGCCAAATGCAACGGCGGCGTGAAGTGGCCTTCCGCTCGTGCATTGCGCATCCATCTTTTCATGGTGACGAAGCAAGGCTCGCACACACTCCAAAAGTCCTCTGCTTGCTGCCAACTCGAGCTCTGTCTCGCCTTTCTTCTCTCCATCTACAAGTTGTACACCAGACTGAAGGAGTAAATCAACAACTCTGTGTGCCGAGCGGCCTATTGCTTCTCGGACCATGCCCTTTCTTTCATCGTCATCGGTGTCGCTGTTGAGATCAGCGCCAGCGTCTATGATAAGCTTGACCAGGTCCGGATCTCCCACTCTCACTGCGACCATCAGAAGATCGTCACCTGTAAAGTCCTTCATGGACAGGTCTAGCTTGTTCTCTGACTTTAACAACAACGCAAGTGCAGGGACCTGGCCCCGCCATGCTGCATTGATGGCTGGGCAAGTTTTCCAGTATATTCCGTTCTTGTTGACATCAGAGCCAGCTTTCAGCATGGCACGCAGCAGGTTTTCCTGGCCCATCGTAGCAGATCGATGAAGTAGGTTCTCGGGCCACTGAAAAGATTCCAGTTCGGAAGTCTTGGTAATTAGCATATCCAAGATTTCGCTGTTATCCTGTGCCGCGGCGCAGAGCAAGGCTCTCTGGAGCTTTTTCGTATTCACCGTAACGAGATCCAGCAGTTTCCAGGCAATTTTTGCTGCCTGATCTGACAGCTTCTGTGATAGCATCCCAGCAATCATCATTAAACCACGGCTGGCCTTCGTCGGATATGATCTTCTCATCAACCAAGTCCTCGAGGCCCAACATGGAAAATACCGGGAGTGTAGATATGTAGCTTCGATCACTTCTGGTGAAGGTATTGGAGAGGAGCCAGAAGGTAACCTCCCAGCTGGCCCGAGCCTGCTTGTTGCTGAAGAGCTCATCGACCAGATGTTTTGGTTTGAATTCTCCACTAGCCAGGTAATGCTGGTGCCAAAAGCGAACCGCGTATTCAGCCATAGTGGTACGTGAGTGGAAAACCACCACTGCATCAAGTGGCGTGAAACATGCTGCAAGTCTTGCCGAGAAAAAGTCGCTAAGAGTCTTCTGCACACCCTCGAACTGGAAGTATCTTAAGCATGTTGTCGCTATAGAGCTGTTTATCCTAGCTTGCGATTTCTCTTCATTCGGTCCAGTTACTCGATAGAAAGATGAGTGGCTGAACGTGACGTTATGATTTTCGATAGTGATAATTCCACACAGGGCCTTCTCTAGTTCGGCGATTTCAGCTTCATTGTCGAGATCATCTAAACAAGTTTCCTCGTTAGGGGACATGTAGACTTTGAGTGCTTCAACTAGAGCCTCAGGTGACCAGGGTTCTGCAGCGTGCCTGATCCAGTCGATAGCAGTCTTAGATTTGACTTTGAGGCTTGTCGTCAAAGTAGACATTATCGCATTTATAACGGTCTCGACTGTGACGGAAGATAGTTTGTCGATCGTGGCCGCAATCTTGTTCTTTGAGCAACCGCGACGGCAAGATTCGAGCCAAGTTAAAATTATCCTTCCGAGCTCTGGTGCATTGTTGCAACTCTGGAGCACATTTTGAATCTGAGGAATAAAGTTGTTGTAGATTGGTCGTGCGTCTATCAGCCTTTTGAGATCCAAAGTACATTTATCCATCAGGTCATCGCTCGACTTGGCGAAGACGGGGGAATCAAGAAGATTTACATGCCTTCCCTGGATGATTTGGTCAATCCCAAGCCCGTCACAGGAGGATGTGGAGATGATCATGCGGCAGGAAGCTTCACTATGTGTCTGCTCATGGAGAATGCGATCCATAAACCATTTGCGTTCGTTTTCCTGACATTGATCGAAACAGCTGATGAAGAAAGTCAGATCTAGCTTTGAGGCGAGTCTTGACCTAAGCCTTGAATATATATGGTACAAGTCCTTGACTGTGCATGCATTTATATCGCTTAGGTAGGTCAACTCCTGATAAGCCAAGGTCTCGGAGTCGGACCAGAAATGCCACAGTATGCTATTCACTAGATACGTTAATAGAGAAGAAATGCTTCTGTACCTAACGTCGTTCTGGTCGAATTCGAAGTAGATCACCGACTTTTCGAGACTTCCTTGACCTCCATTGAGAGAAGAGTCGTATGCAGCATATAAGAGACGCGATACCTCCGAAATATCGACCAGAGGGCTTCCACTGCCATGGATATGCAGATAGTTCGGTCCTTGTTTCTGCTTCTTGAAAGAAAGGTAGGGTTCTTGTTCATACAGCCATATGAGAACAGGAGGTCCTGGGAGCACCGGGTCGAATGGGATGCTTAACCCCCGTGTTGGAGGAGCAAGGGAGTGTAGACGTGTATGAAGCCGGATTAGGCCATATCCAACCTTGAGAGCTAGTAGTTATTCCGTCAGATCATCCATCAAGCTATGCACCACGCCTGAATAGGTAAACATACCTGGGCCAAACCATTTGGAAATTATGCCAAGTTCAGAGCTGGTTTCATCTCCAACGAGGTCCAAGTGACTCATGGGACAAGCTCGCCTTCTCCCGCTTGCTTCAAATGAATGACCAGCGAAGTGCGCATATCGCGAGAATGGAGTCTCGGCTTTATCAACATCCACAAACTTGGACCCCATGCCATCGGCTGGAACGGAATTTCCGTCAGCTGGAGAAACTTCTGCAAGACTAGCTTTGGCATCATGAACAAAATAGTTGTAAATACAAGCCCTATCAAAGAGCTTGGTTGTCAGAAATCTCTGATTGGTGCGATCGACCTGCGTCGCAAGGTGCCGAACTTTGGCAAATAGCTTGTTCCTGATTTCGGGGCCAGGAAGAAGCAAGAGCTTGTGCAATTGATCTTCGATTTCATCCCTGCACCTAAAACGATGGGGTGTGCCCATAAAGACCTTTTTGTAACTTAGGACATATCTTTGGTATTACCGGAACACTTTCACTCACTAGCCCTGTGGTATGCATGAATATATTTCCATACTTTGCAGGGTTCTGAGCTGCTATGAAAAGTGCCTTGCGACGTCAACACTTAAGTATGCTATATCGGTGAAATTTTACTCACTTGCTTCACAATAATGCCTCCGAGGTCGTGACAAACCCATATGATGGGCCGGTCTGTTTCGGTCTATGGTGCAACTCTTAGGCCTAGCCGTCCAAAGAGAAGACTGCTCGGGGGGTTACCTCTTGAAGATTTTTGCGCACCTCTGCATACTTCTCAATAAGTGTTTGAGCAAGCGAATGAAGGCCATTGGATTGATAGAGAATCGAGTCTTGATCGATCTCGTACGAATAGTTGATCTCTCTGGTGGACAAATGCTGGAACAACTGGTTTTTCAAGATCCATTGTCCCTTGCTATCAATCCAAGCAGTTCTATAGTTGTCTCGTATGCCGTGGACGGTAATGACACTTTTTTCTTGATAAGCAACCGACTATCGAATTCAATTGCTAGATCCCCAGCATACTCATAGTCATCATAGTTGGAGCCAGACCAACCGTGCGGCTTGTTTATGTCAAGCCCGAGCCTGTGTTCGTTGAAAGGTTTATCTGGCTCTGAAGCGAACAGATCGTCTGTGGTAATCTCGATGCCCGTTACATCTTGCTCGTCTTTCCTTTCAACAGTAATACTGGGCGGCTGAGGGGAGTCTTTTTTCTGAGCTGCGGAGACTGTATCTGGTTGATTATTGACCTCGGAAGCCGCATCCAAGGAATCGTTTTGAGGGCATTCGGAGTCGTCCATTCTTTGTTCTGCTACGGTCCGCATTAAAGCGGATATTTGTATAGGCGTAGGCAGAAGATAGAGCTTTGACAGTCACCAAGTGAATAAAACCTCTGGGGAGTTGAAAATTGGGGGGATTATGTCTGACACAGAATCGTATCCGTAAAGAGTAATATCATAGACCATGTCCACAGTTGGCCGAGTCTTATTGGTAGTCTCAAGTCAACGCGTGCCGGGATGTCCCTCATCGACAAGGCTCAGGTATCTCTGATTCGTGATTCTGCGTGATATTGCAGTCAGATGTCAGCTTATCACATCTCAGCCGGGGTTGCCATGTGTCCAAACTTTAGTCGCACGGTAAGGCAATGGTCAAACCACGGCAGTAGCATTCAGCATCGTAGATGCCAATATTGTTGATTCATTTTCAAGAATTAGGAAGGTACTAAATCTGTTCTGATCACCTCCACACCTTCTCTCCATCAGCAATAATTGTACGGTAGGTGACATGAGATAAGTCATCCAGATTGATGCTGCCCAACTTCTCATCGCCATAACTAACATTCGCGTTTGGACGCTTCCCCTGATCCTCAGGATCTGGCTGAAATATGATGGGATCATTTTTGGGGATCTTTTTGAAAACGTTTGCAAACTTGCTTTTCCAATCTGTCTTGCAGTCAAAATTGATCTTGCACCGGAACTTCTCCTCTGTGTCCCTCGAGACGAGTACAGCGGCCTTAAGCGATGCTGGTATACCCGTTGGCTGCGACTGATTCTCAGAGATCGTCCATTTGGCTATACGGCATGGGGGCGTGCCATTCACAAGACGCATTCCACCACTCAGTGTGATAGCATCTGAAGTCGTTGCAGAGGTTGTCTTCTCCCATTTCCCTGTCGAGCTGAGTTTGCCCACTTGCTCCACGCCGATAGTAGCCTCAGTGCCCACTGTGACACTTTCGTCTTGTGTTGTCTTCATCACGCTGTATGTGCCGGGAAATGAAATTCCTTTGACCTCGATCTCGGTCTGATCTGACTCGGCCTCGAAAAGGAGTTCAATGGTGGCCTCTGAGATACGATGGCTGTTCTTGGGTTGGAAGAACCATTGCAAGACCATGAGAGTTGCATAGTCGCCAGTTGGGCTGAGAGCTCCGTGAACGACTTTTTCGATGGTACAGGTAATATCCACGGCGCCGGTGCGCTCAAAAGCTTCGGCGCGGTGGTAGTGGTTGGGACCAGCATTGAATACATGAAAGCCACTATCGTCTTCCATCCCAGCCTCGAACATGTCCATATTCAAATACAGATTTTCCGCGCAGTCCTGCCGGTCGATCTCATAATTCTGTTCATGTTTAGACATTTTGCATCAGATCAGCACTGTAAGAAGCGAACAAAATCCCGCAACAGAGCCAAAGGACGAGATGAGATCTTTTATCCCGCAACCAGACCAGAAAGGACATGTTTACCACGTACTACCCATCGCACAGTATGTTAAGATCTCACCTCGTGCGGGGTTTCTGCAGGTAAGCGCCCGAAAACGAACCCCGGCACCTCAGCCCAGCGGCCAGCCTCTCTCACAGCCTCGTTCTTCATCAAGGCTCCCATTACAAAATCTTCGCTTACCCACCTCTCACAAGATTACGCATGAAGGATACATACAGTCAAATTGCGAGGCAATCACAAAATATGGCAACGGAACACGAGTTAGAAGACTTTGACATCGATCTATCCGATGGAGGTTTTCCTCACAACGAAATCGAAAGTGACATTAGCACATACCAACACCCAGAAGAAGAAACATACGAGACCCGCCTCGAAACGGCACGGAAATTAATCTTGAGGAAACGCGACTTCTCAAGCCCACTCTCGGCTGATGATTTCTTTGAGCAGTTCAAGGATATTACTGATAAAAGCTCAACCAAAGGTGCTGGCAATCTCCTCCACGTGCTCGTTGGGGGTGCTAAGCATAATGACCTCAAAGCCAATCTCGTTGAGCCTCTCGTTCGGGGATTGGTCGACGAGGCACCTGATCTACTCAGAGACAAGAACAAGGAAGGTCAAACACCTATCCTGATGGCTATTAGGACCTGCCAGGATCAATTGCTGAGCTACATGATTTCTGCCTGTGTTGAACACCATGATCAAGATCTCGCGATGAAGAGGCTAAACGAGGCTTTTACCATGAAGCAGGAAGGGAAAACAGCTTTGCATGTCGCCTTCATAGAAAATCTCGACGCTAAAACATTATGGAAGCTTATCCAAAACGCCAGCGATGAGGCTCTCGGCTGCAAGGATCAGACAGGCAGAACACCAATGCATTACGCAGTAAATTTCAGTAAATGCAAGAGCTCAAGAATGTCTCTCATTGATTTATTTATCCAGAAAGACTCTCGCGCCAGGCTTAACAAGCCAAGGTCCGTAGAGACCTTTCTCGACATATGCGACAACCAGTACTGCTCAGTCTTCCAGGAGCACCAGAACACCAGAACCAGTACTTGCGCACGTTATTCTGATAGACCTAAGGCCCCTGCAACGACAAAGAGGGATCCGATCGATACTTTGCGAGAGTCAGATAGAGCCCCTGTCAGAGAGCCCAGGCCACACGACACCTCGAGAGAACTGAAACCTATCCCAGAGACCCGAGTATCTGGAGAGCGGGAAGTCGAAAGACCTGGTCGTGGGAACCACCCCTTAGCTCCAAGCGATGAACACGAGCGCAAACGGCAGCAAATGAAGGAACTGGAGCGTGCTAGCCAAAGTAATTCCGATATATCTGCCAAGAATGATCTGCCCAGCCCACACGACAGCGCCGTGAGAGATATAAGTCGGTATCGGTCCTCTAGAACGAATGACCCTGATGAAGTCATCCTATCTAGGGCCGCACACTCATCTCGACAGCCAGATTCGAGGTCAAACACTGGAATCAAACGAAGCAACACCTTCCGTGATGAGGCAAAACAGGGAGAGGTCGTGAAACCAACGGCAAAGCAAAGGTCAGGTAACGATAGTGAAAAGGTGATCAAGCTCATCAACTACCTCAAGGCGAACTCGGACATAGTCTTAAAGAAGCTCAAACTACATTATATGAGGACGCGTAACCCTGAAATGGTCATATTATTCTTGTATGGCAAGAATATGAATGGTAAGTACAGCCATGTAACACAGGAGTCGTGTGCTGACATATCTATCAAGATGTCCAAACCGCGTTCGATTACCGCGGTCTACCAAGTCCGATCACATGGAAAGAGTTTAATAAAATGTTCGGTGAAAGTGAGATAGATGGTTACAAGTTCGACGCGGTCCTACAATACGCCACATTCCCACGCGTCAAGGTCCACGCCACGGGTCGTGCAGCAGCAATGCAGAGCAAAAGGTTGAATGAAGATAAGAAAACCAAGCCGGGAGCCAAGAGCCGCGAAGACTTGAAGTACTTTCTCGATTGGTTATATAACAAAGGCGTGCGCCATATCATCAGACTATCCGTTGAGGATTCTGGAGATCCGAGCCAGGAGGTACACAGCGATGAGGTTATACAAGCGGCGCTTGCAAGGCTCAGCATCGAGCATCTAGATTGGCAGAAGATGGATCTGGATCCAGAAACCATACTACACATCGGTAGCCAAATATCATACGAGGGACCTCCGCCACCTGAAGGCTTGGACAACGCCAACACAGCTTATAAATCACCTCTGGAGAAGCTCACGCTACTTTGGAGTGGTAGCAATGCTGCCCTTCGAGCTTGGGGAGATCAAGAAGCTTTACCTATGCTTCCATGCCTTCGAGAAGTTGAGATTATTCAGCCACCATCCCGACTAGTAAGTTTTGGTTCAGTTTTACGTGGTTCTTTTCGAACTGACAATAGTCAAGGCCTGCGATAGCCAGAGTTGGATTGACCAAAAGATCAAAGACTTTGAGCGTAGACTTAACAGGAACCGCCCACGTCAGAAACCCAAGCCTGATGACAATCAAAGCATGTCCATCGATGATACACCGTACTTCGAGCGTATTCGGGTTAAGCTGGTTGATTCAGTAGCAGGCAGCGGACTAGGTGACACATCGAATAGTGTGTATCCTCTGGACACTTCCGCTCCGGACCAGAACCAATGGCTACAATCCGTAGAAAACTTCGCCAGGTGCATGAATCCATACTGGGAAAGTACCGTCCAAAGGTTCTTAGAAGCACGGCAAGACCAGGGTACACCAGAAGGCGTTGAAAACGATGTCACCGTTGCCTTGATCGACGACGGTGTGTATAAGTTTGGTATTGGCCGCCCACACCAGGTTCTCCAAGGGAAGAGTTTCGACTTCCACGGTGACGGACTAAACCCGCCATATCTTTCGGCCAAGGGACACGGTACGGTCATGGCTAGCATGATTCTTCGAGTCTGCCCAATGGCCAAGATCTATCCAATTCGGCTCAAGACTAATAGCGATGCAAGCGGAAACAGTACCATCGATCCTGGGTACGCTGCACGTGTAAGTACAGTGTTGACTCCCTCTTATATGACTGTTCAGGCTGACTCATTACAGGCTATCCAAGCAGCATTAGACAAGAAAGCTACCATCATTTCCATGTCATGGACAGTTTCTATGAAAGAAGGGGAAGATGGCTCCAAAAAGAAGTGTAAGTTGTTCTAACCAGCACCCTAAATTTAACAAGGATCTCTGTTCTAGTCCATAACTTCTTTCTGTTGAGATTACTCTAAGTTACTCGAAAAGTCATACTAACTTAAATCGCAGTGCATGACGTTCTGCAGAGAGCTGTGGACAACAAGGTCCTGATGTTTTGCTGCGCGCCTGATCACGGCAAATTCAAAGAACTGGACTACCCAAGCGGCCCCTGGCAACAGAGCTTCTTCCGCGTCGGTGCGGCTCATTCTAGCGGCAAGGAGTTTGAGTGGACACCAAACGATATCACGTACCTGTTGCCCGGCGTCGACGTAGTCCAAGACAAGATCAGCCGCATCTTCCCCGACTCAGCCTCAGAGCGAGATATCACAAATCTGAGAAAGAACCTGACTGGCTCCAGTGTCTCTGCCGCGTTGGGAGCAGGTCTCGCCGCCATGATAATCTACTGCGTCAAGGCTGGTATCCTCGCGGCCAAGACGGCCAAGCGGGGCGAGGGTGCCATAAATGCTATTCCGGACGACGGTGCGATACAAGTTGCTAAGCCCGATGCTATGAAAAAGGCTTTCAAAAGCTTGGGCTCGGTGACTGAAAACAGGTTTATCCAGGTTTGGGAGAGATTGGATAAGGCGACAGAGATATTGGATAGGTGGGAGAAAGAGAGGGAGAGATCAAACCCTGAAGCTCTTTCGAAATGTGTTGAGGAGTTTACACGATTTACTATCAAGCTTGCAAATTCAGCTGTCTGAGTTGAATCGATGTGGTCATGGCAAGCCTGTCGTCATGTATCTCATAATAGCGGTGATAGTTCTCACTGATATTCCTCTCCGGACCAATTCCAATTCTGGGAGTATCACATCTCTACTATGTTTTAATAACTTGATCAAGTTAAATACTGAGACGAACTATTTACCTATAACTACCTACCTATGTTAAAACCAACCAGCCGCTACCCAAACTTATCACACGTAATTATTTTAAAGCCACTAAACTCCTTATCATCACATCCTGGGCTCCCGAGGCTGCTGCATCATAGACGCAGCCATTTTAAGCCTATGTCTTGCCTCGGCCAAAAGTTCCCATCTTGTATTCGTCAACGCATCATCAACGATACTCAGCAGCCCAATAATCTTATTCCGGTTTCCAACCACCCCAGCTTGGTTTTGATGCAGGTGGAAGGCTTTGATAGAGTCAATCGTGGGGGGAATCATGATTTGGAGATATGTCCTGAGATCCTCGTGGCGGTCACGCTTCAACGTCTCGTAGTCCATGTTTGATGACATGGGGGTGTGCTCAGGGTGCGAGGTTTGTGGTGTGCTCGTTGCGCCTTGGTTTGAATGGATACTAGGCTCTGTAGTCATCGTTGGTATCCCAGCGGAGCTGGAGGGATATTGTAGATGGTCGGGGAATGGCTCGATATTTCCATCTTGTACGAATCCATATGCCCACAACACCAAAGACGCATAGTACAGAGCCCATGCTCTGACTAGTAACTTATCATTCCCAGCGTCGTATTTAGGATATGCAGATGGAGAAAACACAGACGGCATGCCACTGGCGTCGTTTGTTGTTCCTCTCTTGGGCTCCTCTTGGAGAAGAATCAGTCGAATGAGTTGAAGTGCATGGTACACCCCGCCGATTGCTCCAGGGGATGCCACCCACTCCTTGATCTTAGCTTCTGTTCTTCTCCAGTCGACAGAAGAGACGGTCCGACCAAGGATCTGAGGGACGCCAGCAAAAATGCAAAGCTCTGGCATGCTGATGTAGACAGTGATATGGCCCAGATGATACAGCACCGTACCCAATGTTTCCATAGCATCGCCATCATCACTTCCACCTCTATTATTCAACCCAAGTCTCTGCCAGTCAAAAGCAGCGTGTTTTACATGGGCGACCCCGTCATCGTAATCCTTCTTCCACCAGTCAAAAGCCCTTAGTAGTTTTGGTCGCCAGCGCTCCTGAACACCGGGTATCGTATCAGTTCCAAGCGTTGAACGATCCAGATCCCTTTGGTGCATCTGCCATGTCACAGACAACAGTGCAGCTAGAAGTGCTATCCTACCAAAAGGACTTGTTCTCACCCGCTGTCCGTTGAGTGTGCGTTGTAGGCCGTCGAGAAAAGTAATCGGTGTGACTCCGTTAGCATGGAGACTTGACTCCACGCAGCCGATCTCCGAGGGTGAATCAGAGGACCATAGGGTGTTGTCGCAGGGAAGTGGGAGCTTGATCTCGTGGATTACTAGTGTTGGCGTATGTCCAAATAGCGCGGCATGTGTAGCGTCGATGATAAACGCAGCAAGAGCAGCGCGGCGTGTGGCTTCCTGCGCTATCCAGTGGTCCCACCATTTTTCCGGCGTTGAATTGAAACCTGGTCTATTCGGTCCGGGGAACAATCTCGATGATCCGATCTTGGGGCTGCCAAGAGGCGTAGGCACTCTGGAGACATAAGAAGACTGTTTACCTGTGAGAGCACTTCCTCTGCGCATCAGCGACAGAGTCGTAGGGAAGTAAATATGAGCACGTTCGTGAAGAACGCGAGTAGCGTTCATCTTCTCGTAAACTTCCAGAAGCAACAGTGTCTGTATAACCCACAGCTTTGCAGGCGGATGAGAGTCGGCGTGCATGAAAACCTGCCAGCGTAAATTCCACGAGACAAAGGTGGTGAACTTTGAAATTTTCTCCACGGTATCTTGCGAGGCCCCCTTTTTATCAACCATAGACGCACCCATGATCAGAACAGCCAACAGGAGAAAGTCATTGGCGGTCTCAGGTATGAACGTTGGGCGGTGCAGGATGGGAAGCTGGTCATGAAAGTGATCCCAGTACGAGTTGAGGTAACGTTCAACGTTGACGTGGCTGAGCACATGATCCTCTGCATCAGTGTCGCTGCCGAAGATCTCATCTTTAATATCCGCTGCGGATCTGCTGCCGTGCAAACTAATCTCGTTGAATCTTTGCATCATGTAATGCAGCAATGACTGTCGCTTATGTTCTGAAAGACCGGTCTTTCCAAACTGGGATATGTCCACCATTGGTGTCGCCATGGCCAAAGGTTCTGACTGGAACCAGAGGCTGTTAATGGGTTCGACATAGGAACTTCCCATCATTCCTGGCTGGGCCGCATAATCGGTACATAGTTGACCGAAATTGTTCGAATACCCTGCCATGCCGACGTTGCCGGGCATGAAATTATAGTTAGAGCCTAGCCCTTGGCCGGTAAAGAGCCAGGTGGTGAATTCATCTGTACTGGACGGTGAGAGTCCGAAGTGCTGTTCATCCATGATTTGGTCCGTATTCGTCGTTGGAATTCCATTAGGCATAGCATAAGAATGATTCCGGCCGCGTTCGGGGCGAGTAGTTAGCTCGGGGCTGGTTAGAGGCATGGGCATATCAGTAGGCGGCATCTGGTCAATCCGAAAAGGCACAGAGCCTAATGCCTGCTTATCCGGTGATGAGTCGCGGCTTCGAAGTTGTCGCTGGTCGGCATAGTATCCGCTTCCATCACCTAATTCATTCCGCTGACCAGAATCTTGACGCGATAATCCTCCCTCAATAACGTACTGTTTTGAGTTGTTGTCGATTCCAGATGCATCCATTGAGAGTCGAGTAGTTGAAGGCTGTCGTTCCTTTGCTGGTGTCTCTCTCGCCTCGTCCTGCGTATCACTCCAAGCCGAACCGTCTTCACTGAATGAGTAACGCTCACCGCGCTCCCTTGGTAATCTAGCAAACTCCTTCTGAGGCCTTTGTGAGAGACGCCCGTTACCGTATTGCTGTACCTGACGCTCGTGCCTCAATTTGTGACGGGCATAGAGATCTTTCCTGACAAAGGTGAAAGAACAGTCAGGATAGTCACAGTAGTATATCTCTTTGGGGGAATCTATAATCTGTCAGCGCCGTAAGTCAAGTATGTCGGATAGATACTAACGATTGAGTTGATGTCTTTGGAGATGCTCGGCACGTGAATATGTCCTCCCACAACCTTCGTGGGTGCATTGAAACTCCTTGCACGAAGGCTTGCGGCGTTTCTGGCGCGGGGGTGATGAAGCCATCACGGCTCGTGACCTGGCGTCTTGCCTCGGCTAGAGCCTAGAAGTGACTCTGACAGTGCAACAGCTCTTCTCAAGGTCGTTTGTCAAACTCCAAGACGGCCTTTACGCGTCTTTGGAGTCAATTGAGACCAACCCGTAAACGTTGAGAACGAAAAGTCAAACTCGATGCCCCCAGCCTGAAATTCGAGATTATGGGGGTAAAATGTGACCATGCGCCTCTTTCTTACCTGTCACCTGACTCACCTGAGCAGACCAACCCATTCTCGGCTCATTTCTCACTTTCTGCTGGGTGTAACCTGCCATCCCCGCGATTTCCCCGCCTGGGCCGGGTCTAGAATTGCGATTTGCGGGGGTTAGTCTGAAGATATAGGGTAATCTCCTGGGCCGTTTCTTTCTCCGACGCGTCCAGAGCAACAATAATAAATATCCGTGCTGCCGATGGTAGAGGGTCTTCAGAGATCATTATTCTTATAGAAGTCCCACTTAAAGGTAACGTGAGAAATAGTAAGCCCAAGTTCGTTTGTATCTCTCAAGAAAAGCGAGTCAATTTTCCTGCACTAGCATTCACATAACATCCACTGATGAAGGTCCACATTTCACTATTCGATGTCCGGCAATCGGACAGCATGAGATTCACGGAATTAACATCTTCTAAGGTAAAAAAGAAATTATCCACAAAAAGATTAAAGGATACTTAGTTAATCCTTAAGCAAGTTAATATCATGAAGTAATACTGAATTGTTTACAAGCTATCGTATTAGCTGAAAATTTAAAAATGAATCGCTGTAATAGAACCATGTATCAATATAATGCGATTAAAACAGTGCAAGACGGTAGCAAATCATTCGCAGTTCCATACTCTTACTACGCTCGTCATGACTGCATGAACCTCATCTCCACTGCTTTTTGTTAGACATGCATTACATACAAGAAGGGTTTAAAAATGCCCGATTGGCAAGTGGCGTGTCACAACGTGGCGTCTTGTGCATAATTGTGCTACAGAATTTAGGTGCAGATTTAAATGATGTATCGCTCGGAAAAGATTAATGCATCAATGGCAATGCATTTAAAGGACAGGGCAATTTTGCACGGTAACCTTCCACTTCCGTACGATAGTCTCAGGCCCTCCTGGCAGAGAATCATTAATATCTGAGTTATAATTCTCGGTATCTGTAGATCATCACGTTTTCGTGATCGATTATTCCGGACGATCTTTCAATAGTCGTTGATAGTGGCCAGGCCCCTAGCTAGAACGATGTCAATCCTTGATGATATCCTAATATCTAACTCAGACTATAATAATTCTGGGCGCTACGGAGTACTAAAAATTAGAATTGTCCCTAGTGATTGATTAGTCTCGACATTTCTTTACCCATTTCGCTTGCTGTGGCATTCGGCTCAGCCGGACGCCCAAGACGCCCGCAATGTTAAATCCTACAGCCCTAAAAAGTTTTACAGTTTACGGGTTGTCCATGGCTTGTCGCTATCGTGGAATTGTAGTCCGTGTCCTGCACTAACAAATTGCGAACCTGGGGTGGCGTCTTCGTGCAGCAATCGATCGTTTCCGCACGTGGTCTGTCCCCTTGTAAAGTTTATAAGCGATGGGCGTTCCCAGCGATCGAGACTTTTGTTTCATCTTTGGTGGATTTGGGGTTCGAGCCACAAAAACGGAATTCGAGAAAAAAGACAGTAAAGGTGGCTTTTTCCTGCCTCAAGCCATGGCATCATTTTCAGTCGCGTAGCTTTCCGAAATTGCGAGCAATACGAGGGGTTGAGTGTCACTCTCGCTTTGACCTCGCCTAGAAACTTGAGCGGAGACAACCAGGATTCCGCGATAGCGAGATGTGAGTGTCTTAAATTTTGGTCTGTTCTGGCCGTGTTTTATCCGAATCCACGCGCGTTGGGAGCGATCATCTTTTTTGCTCTCCACAAGCAATGCAATGCTATCAGGCCGCAAGAGGAAAGTGGGAGAACACGCGGAAAATTAAGGGCTAATCTGAGGCTCAATGGGAAGATCAGTGCCGGGTTGGGTGGTGGTAAAAGGGGAGCTTTGACGATCTCGGGCAGGGTCAGTCATTGATTGATAGATGCTAGCGCATTAAACACACGGTTCATTCGTTCTTTTGACAGTGGATGGATGGTGCAAGACTTCCAGTGCCTGAGCGCATTGCATTGCAGGTAACCTATCTTGCCAGGGGTTGGTTGTTGTGCACTAAAGCTTGTCAAGCCACCATGACTCGACAGCCCCCGCACGGCACTTGCTTAGGCAGTCATGGCTGGAATTCAGTCAAGTTTTAGAACCACAGCGGAACTTTGAGACTCGACTCAGGATGGGTTCACACAGCCCTAGATTCCATGTGGCGTGTCATGAGTTTATAAAGCCATGCCAGCGGCCAAGCGAGCTTCCTATCGACAGTTTGCCTAACGCTGGTGGAGAATATCTCGGCGTTGTTGGCGATTGCGTTGCCCAAAAGGGGTCGATATACCCGTCCCTCGGCTCAAAGTCTCTTACTCTGGGTAGTCTTTAGTCGCTAATTTAGTAGTCTCGCGTCAGCGTAAGAATTGGGGCTCCACAGAGACGAATCTGTGTGACTACATGAGACACTCGCTCACTCGAATGGGCTAATGCCAGTAATTATCAGGGGTTTCTTTCTTTCTTTCCTTCCGAGGCGATGGGAACTACCTTGTCAGTGCCCACCAGTCTAGTGCCTCTTCCGGCGGGCGTTCCCCGTTGCTTGTCTAGCTTGTACAGTACTTTGTGAGTTGTGCCCGCTCGGAGAGTGGCCAAGCCGGGCACTCAATTGCCAAACGCTATCCCGGGAATGGTAAGCATCGCTGCCCAAGACTGAAAAGACACTGCAGATCCGAACTTGCTGTCTTGCACCAAAGAACGGTGGCCTCGGTGGGCTTCCAGGGCTTAGATGTAACTGTACCTCTTTGTAAGACAGCAGAATGTGGCATGTCACCGGCCGATCCAAATCTGGATTGGACCCGACATGTTGGGAATGGGAGTTGGTTTCAAACTAAGCCGACTACCGTCCCCTCGGAGCCTTTATTATTAAGAAAAAAAACTCATATATCTGCGACGAACTCCATTTTCCCTGGCGGCCCGCATCGCCCGGGTCCTGGATCCTTTCGTTTATCGTCAATCATTCTCCCATCGCTTTCTTGTTTGGTCCCCCTTATTCCCATATGTACTTCACTCTGACTTGGGATCCTTAATTCAGCCTTTTCAGTCATGGCCATCCCTAATAGGGGCCCTGAGCTTCAGGCTGTGTGTTACACACTGCTTATTGCTTCTGTGATAGCACTTGGGTTACGTGTCTATGTTCGACTACGCATCGTCAAGAACTTTGGCTTTGATGATTGGTGCATGTGCTGTGCTCTCGTGAGTTCCTCACTTTCTAATACCCATCTCACCCACCCACTTACTGACTATTCAAGATCACATTTTTCCTATTCTGCTTTTCTGCGCTTATGGGAGTCCACTATGGAACCGGCCGTCACCGCGAAGACCTCGACCCAAACGACTTTAAGGAAGCGATGAAGTATTGGTGGTGGTGCTATCTATGGTACTGTCTCACCATGATAGCTTCGAAAATATCCATCGGTTACCTTCTCCTCCGAATCACCAACCGAAAGCTCGACGTTTGGATCATCTACAGCGTCATGGCCATTACCGTCTGCACCGGCGTCGTCTTCTTCTTCGTCACACTCTTCCAATGCTCGCCCATCTCTTTCTTCTGGAACAAAGACCAGCCTGGAACATGCGTCAAGCCCGAAGTCATCATGGCCCTCACATACCTATACAGTGTTTTCAGCGTCATCTCGGATTTCACTTGCGCTATCCTACCAATGTTCTTGGTGGCTAAGCTCAACATGGGAAGAAAGACAAAACTTGCTCTGATTCCCATCATGGCCATGGCCTGCGTGTTGGTAACCCCTTTATCATTATTATGTACCCTTAGCTCACAATATCCAGTGCAAGCTCAGCCGTCGTCGTCCGTTTCGCCTTCGTTAAAGATTTCAAGAACCCAGACTTCCTATGTAAGTCGCTCAACGCCATCCATATCATCAATTCATACTAATCACATCACACCAGGGGCAACAATTGACATCGCCATCTGGTCCACGACAGAACAAGGCCTCGCCATCACCGCCGGCTCTTTGGCAACGCTGAGGCCTTTGCTTCGATTACTCGGCCACAAGCTTGGCATAACGACATCGGGACGGTCTGAATTACGCGACACAGATCAGCACATGGGATCCGGGGGGTTCAGGCCCGCAGGGGGTACCAACGGCAGCGGCAATAAGCAGCGCGATCTTTTCAGCCTCGCCACATTCGCACGGGAGGACGACCTGGACGGCCACGGGCGAGACGGCCAGACAGCTTACACTGGGGAGCACCATTACGACGGTAGATCGTCGGCCGAGAAGGGTGTTTCGGCGTGGAGTGTGCGCAGGGCCGCGGATAACGACAGCGAGGAGGAGTTGACAGGGACGGGCTTGAGTGGTGCTTCAAGAGCTGTCAAGGTGACGACCACGTTCCAGGTACAGGAGGATAGGATTTGAAAAAGGCAGCAGCCACAATAATAATAACGACAGCCTTGATATTTATAGCGAACAACAGCACATGCTACTTGGATATTACAAGAAGAATAATATTATGAAACGAGGATAACGCAGGCTATTTAAGCATTTGAGGTGACCTCCATACGTAGACTTGCCCGTTGTTCAAACCCAACCCACAATATTTCCAGTGACGTCAACCTTAGGATCTCAAGAGCTATACGACCTAAGGTATGCACAGCTAAAGCTCTTAAGCTTGGCCATCTTGAGCTAAGTTGGGGTCGTAAATATTCTAGTCGAGGACAAAAGGCCTCTGGTAAACCAATTGATCTACGTCAAGATAAGCTCGCGTGGGTATTTAGACGCACAGCAACATTCCACCATGATCAACCCAGCCGCTTATCCACCGGCCCGCGTCGGAAATAATATCGGTAAATCTTGTTTTTTCAAACTAAACAACACTTCAATTGTGACTTGATAGGTCAATTCGAGGTTCAATAACCGTTGGCCCCCAATAAAGAGAATACACGGCATTTTCATGACTTGATGGCTGCAGATGTGCCTTTCAAAAGGGGGCTTCGGAGCGGCTCATAATACCTGATGCAGTTAGAGCGAGTTGCTGGCCAAGACACGCTTATATGCACCATGAGGAAATTGCCGACTTTGACAGGCAGCATCAAACCCGAGCTATGCAATATTGCTCGAGATATTGAGGGAAAGACTGGTCAAGGATGTTATTTGCTGGTATGTCTCCAAGCTGTGATGTTGTTGTCTATCGATCGTAATTCATAAGGTGGGGGCCAAAATGTGTCTTCCAAGGTTCAGTATAACTACCTATATTCCTTTCAGCCATCTCCAAATTTTCGATCGGACAAGCAACCATTCATTACAGCAGAAATGACAGTAGATGATTCATCTGAAAGTGTCATATCATTCCAAAGTTCTGACTTTGTAGGCTGGCTTCATTCCCTGAAGTACTTCTCTCACTTTTTATCTACTTCTGAGGAGTCCTCATGGTACGTTCTATCTTCTAATAAGTACTACTGCAGACCAGGAGGAGGCGAAGGGTTATCGATGTTGCATAGACGTGTCCGAGATATGCACCATGCCCCATAGCACAGAGGTGGAGGCGTGCGACCTCCTGGGACTTGGATATCAGATGGGACAAGAGCGAGACATAATATAGCGTTCAGAGTAGAAATTATATTCTGTTTTAACTGTATTCCCTCTGCCCGTTCGCATAAGCTGAGGACAAATATCGAACTTGCTACAGCACATACTATAGCCATCACTTGGTGAATCCAATAATGCTGTAAGCGATGTAGCTAAAGCTTTTCTTGATATTCTCCAACAGCCCTTGGCCCAAGACCAGTAACTACCCGTCTAGTGTCCATTGCTAATCTTCTGGATAACAGAATCATAGGTAGCCTCGCTGTAGTTTGTAGCTTGAATCTCAGTTCCAACGCCGACTAAGGCGCGCCTTAGGTGTTCACGAGATGAGCTAAACAACATCTTTTGCTGTTTAAAGTCAGCTTTATATTCAAAAAGTCTCTCTTATTTAGGAAGCTCGCCTTGATCTTGGCTGTGTCAGGGATCCAGGAGATAAAGATGATCCTGTTCCTAGAGAGCGGTCAGTTGCGAAGAAAAGGAAACTAAGGTACGTGTTTTACCTCTCCCCTCCACCCGGGCTTCCGGAGTGCAAGTCATATGTAGCCCATCGACACTGACAATTGTTAGTTTTTTTTTCTAGAACAGCAATGTACTATTCATGAATACGAACTTCGTCCTCCGGAAGTTCCACTAAAAGTTCCTCCCAGTCCGTCTGAGTGCTGGTCTTCTCAACGACAATTTCTTTCATATCCTTGCTGAGATTAAAAGTGATGAATGACAAACTGCCTTGCTTCAACTTATGAAACTCGTCGTTCACATTCGATGAGACCGTGACGCTGAGGAGGAAAAAGTAAGCAACTATAACATATCATCCACATTGACCATAGTGGGATGGGCTGTGGAACTATGATTAACTAGATATGCAGACATACCCAGACGACTAAGGATTTAAGCGACAAGATTAGTCCAAGCGCTAGATATTTTGCTAGGTTGGAACTTACCATGATGATAGATTGATAGTCTGAGACAACGATTGGACGATAGTTGTAGAGATGGTTGTGCTGATAAAAGTTTAGGAAAAAGCCGGTAAGTAAGAGGATGAAGAGAAGAGATTGAGAAGAGTTGGAAGGAAAATGGGCAGTTTAAATACAGACTGAGCATCATAGTGGCTGGCTGTAAACATGTATGCGTTGGCATGGGGTGAGACATAGTCTGCATAGTGTCGTAAATTCTGGCAGAACGACACTCTCAACCAGTAATCACGATTCTATACTGCCGGACGCACATTTGAAAGAGGGGACATGACGCAATAGCTGAATTCGGAGGCAATGCCAGCTCCGTAGGGGCCGTATTTTTGCGCCGTTCTTATCGTCGAGTCTTATAGATCGGAGGGGAGTGTAAGACACTGCGGAGTCTACAAAAGGCATTGAGTGGTTCTCACCTCACCACTTCTGTTCCGATTGATTTCTTCAGCAGGTTTGCGAAAGATGGATTGCTATTACAGGCTTGGCAGGGCGAGCAAATCACAGGCCCTCGTATCTAGCTTGCATATAACTATCGCTTCCAGCTTACAGATCTTGACTCCGTTTATGAAGTCAATAGCTTAGCGTGCCCGCCCATGAAGAGGTCAAAGCTGTGATATGTGAGTATATCAAGTTGCTCGCCTGTAGACAATCTCCGGGTATGCACAGACTACCTCTACCTCAAACCTTCTGATTATTCTGTTTAATTAGAGGTTTATTCTATTAAACCAATATTGCAATTAAAATGTAATGTAATAATGAAAATAGGAAACACTAGATTATTGTCTTTTTAGTACAAAGATAATCTGTACTCTTATGTGTTCGCTATGGGGTGGTAGCCTTGGCACAATCAAGAAGATGGTTTGATATGTTATTTCCTCTAAACAATAGTTTAGCCTAATGTTAATTACGGATATCGAGACTAGAACTAACGTTATTCCAAGAGCTAGCCTGTTTCGATGCTCCTTTCATCGTTACAGAGCCGGTTTAAAACCAAAAGAAAGGGCTGGTCAAATATATCGAGTAGTCAAATTTGGAGGCTGTGTTTGCTTCAACATTGGCCTCCAAGTCTCGAGTCTAACGCATGGACTACAGTATCTGAAGTCCAGGGCTCTACCATCAAATTCTATATTGCTCTTGTGCTCTAGTCGTGGCAATTGGCGGCTGCCACGGAAGTACATGTAACGCATTTACCACAGGCCCATCTATCACGCCCTTGAGGATCTTGGTGTTGAGATATAGGTCTCAACAGCCACTAGGATCTCATCCCTTTTTGTATTTCAACACTTGGTGCCGGCTCCACGTTCTGTGCGCCAAAAGATTGCAGCAAAATGCATCGGTAACAGACCAAGTGCCCCTGTAGAAATGGATTGGCTTTCCTTTGTGCCAAATTGAAACAAATCGGCGCCGGTGAGGATGATACAGATGGTCTTGGTGCCAGTTGACGGGCCCTGCTAAACAAAAACACACTCATATGTAGCATCTTCCAAGAGCTTGATAATCGGCGACACAATATTCTTGAGGTCAGATCGAACTTGGGTGAATTCGTCACCCAGTCCCCGGATGCTCTTGAGTTATACGACTGGCTCCTCTCGTTATCCATCTTTAACTCGTTCACAGTTGAGCAGGACCCTGAAATCGGCTTCACTACCAACACTGTCATTTTCGCATGACCACTTACGTAAAGCCGTCCGTAAGGAGTTACAGTTGAATGCTAGGCCGAGCTTGGATTGCAGGTAGTTAAGAGATATCCCTCTACAAGAATGGAAGAAATCCCATCAAGAGGAAGACATGTCGACAAAAAGTGAAAGCAAGGGGACGAGGCACGAAGAGACGACCTATGCCTAATCTCGGTCCTACCCATGATAACAGCTGACTGATGTTTGCTGTCGGCATCGGCATTTTATATAGAATTCTCCTGCAATTCCCAAGCATAAGACCTAATACGACATACCGATGACCAAACATCACATGCTAGCTATTCTTCTACAAGTGTGGTTAGGCTGTTTGTCCTAGTCGAGGCTCGAGTGAGTAGCGAAGGCATGCTCTTGCAGCCTGATATAAGTGGATTGGGATGACAAGTCAGCTTGTGGTAACTGCATACTGTTCCACAGATGGCATTGACACACGCATCAGATGTCGTAAACCTGACAGGACGCTACTGTAGACGACGGCATACACAGTGAGGCAGTGATGCTGAGCCTACACGAACCAAACAATGGCGGGCACAAACCAAAGCTGCATACAGATCAAGGCGTACATGTGAAAGAGTTTAGAGCTTGTAGAATGAACCGTCGGTAATGCTACCCGATAACCGAGCAATGTCGCCAAAAAGGCAGTGTGCATGGGTAGAACCAGAAACTACTGCAAGTGACAGATTCTAATGTTTGTTGGAAATGCTGAACATGGTTCAAGACTCCTCCTCTAGAATGTCGTTCCACTATTTCGGGACAAAGTAACCCGAATGGCGTCTAACTCGGGATCTATTACAAGCTCGGCGTTTCAACAATCTTTTGATTTGTTGGCTGAAGTAGATTTCAGAGAGGGAAATTAGCCTGAGTTGGTGAGCGCCGCAGCCATGCATTCAGTATGGATGTAAGACCTAGCTGTCAAGGTCAGGTGTAACCCTCCCCTGCCACTCCAACCAACTGTGCCCCCAAATCGTAGATATTTAGATTGACATGACAGAGTTTGATGATTCTAGTCCCAGAACAGATAAAACAGTCAAACATCAAGAGAGGACTAGTGAAGAGGCAGAAGAATGATCCTAATTTTAAAAGTTGGGACTTCAGGCTGAAGAATAGAACCAGACCATGAGACACCCCCAACCAACGATGGAGTAAGATGGGGGGTTGCTTCCATGAAATAAGCATCACGATCGTGGTAACTTATTGGAAGGCATATAGCCCAAGGTCGAGACAAGACGAATGGCATCTACATGCATTTGAGTGTGTGTGGTAGCATTGATACTTTACTCACGAATCACATAATCCTTGTAATCGTCAAGGTATTGGGGGACATACCACCTGTTCCTGGGCATTTGTCGTTCTCGTGATAAAGGCGGGGAAACTGATGATCATTTTAGTCAAGCTTCTTCAACTCACACTAGAGTTTCATTTAACCGTGGTAGACTGCAAAATAAACAGTAGATGTTGCTTCTCCAATTGCTGTTGAGAGAGTGATCAACATTCCCCCGGAATCTACCCCAGATTCTCCCGCCGGTCGCAACGGACAATCGACCAAGAACCTGGGGGATAAGAAACTGCTCTGAATGGTCAGTGATATTACCCGGTCCACTAACGATCGATGTGAGCCACACCAGACCTGGTCTCGTATCCTACCATCCCCGCAGGATGGATCTTCCACCAATCCCCGGGGACCATCAAGTACGATATAGCTTCACTGGTGCGACTCTCCACGGGCCGTCGATCCTATATCTGCGGCGAAGTGAACCGAATCCCGGCTTCGTGGCTGCATGTGAACATGAGGAGAAGACAACACAGATCCTTGCGCAATGGTCAATTGAGAGTGTTTATAACTGCCCGTCATGCCCCTCACTTACATATAACGTAGGCTCTCTGCCGTATTAACTCTGCTCAAGTACTCCGCTGCTGGAAAGCCAAGAGTCAATCAACAATGACTACTAGAAAGGACTCCGGGGAGATCAATCCCCACGTCGAAAGCACCGATGCTGGACTCGACCATCTCAAGAACGTGAATCTTCACGATAAGGCCCTTGCCAATGAAGCTCTTGAGGCTACAGCCGATGAGCACAGCTACACCGTCTGGCAAGGCTTCAAGACGTACAAGCGTGCTGCCTTTTGGTCTATTGGTGAGCCAACTCACAAGTTTGAGAGCACACTTTGGACACAGCAACTGACAAGTCAAAGTCATCTCAACAACAGTCATCATGGAGGGCTACGACGTCACCCTCCTAAGCTCTTTCTACGGCTACCCTCGATTCCGAGAGAAGTACGGTGCCTATCTCGACAAGGATAATGATTACCAGATCTCTGCCAACTGGCAGCAGCGCTTCAACTGTCTCGGTGCTCTGGCCAACATCATCGGCGCCATGCTGAACGGCTGGGCGACTTCTAGATGGGGACACCGCGTGGTGCTTATCAGCGGTCTTTTCTGGCTATCTGCTTTTATCTTCCTCGTCTTCTTCGCTCCCAACATCGAGGTCCTGCTCGTTGGTCAGTTCCTGTGCAACATCCCCTGGGGTATCTTCGCCACGACCGGCCCAGCCTACGCCGCCGAGGTGACGCCTCTGGCCATCCGAGGATATCTCACTGCCTACGTCAACCTCTGCTGGTGCATCGGACAGTTCATCTCAGCCGGTGTTCTCAAGGGCCTTGTCAATAACCCTACCCAGTGGGGTTACAGAATCCCCTTTGCGATCCAATGGGTCTGGCCTATTCCTCTAGCCATCGCAGCATATCTTGCCCCCGAGTCGCCGTGGCATCTTGTCCGCACGAACCAACTTGAGAAAGCAAAGGAATCCCTCGAGAGACTTTCCAACCCGGAGCACAACATCAATTACGACAATGCCGTCGCCCTCATGGTCCACACCAATAAGCTTGAGATCGAGGAGCGATCTGGCACCTCGTACTGGGACTGTTTCCGCGGCAGCAACCTTCGCCGTACTGAGATCGCTTGTGTCGGCTTCCTCTCGCAGATCACCAACGGCGGTGCCCTTTGTTACAGCGGATCTTTCTTCTTCCAGCAGACTGGCATCGGTCCCAGTGCCGCATACGGGATTGCCCTAGGCGGAACCGGTATTGCCTTCATGGGCACCATCATCTCATGGTTCTACATCTACAAGTTCGGACGACGAACCATCTGGCTTACAGGTTTCTCGCTTCTCGTTGTGATTCTCTGGCTGATTGGCTTCCTCGCTTTGCCCAAGCAGACACTGGGGCTGGCCTGGGCGCAATCGATCCTTTGTGTGGTTTGGCTCGGAGCCTACTCCATGTCTGTCGGACCCATCATCTACACCATCGTTGCTGAAATTGGATCGACTCGTCTGCGTACCCAAACTGTTGTGCTGGCGCGTTCGACGTACTATGTCGGTAACATTATTTGCGGAGGTCTCCTACAGCCAGAGATGCTGTCGCCAGGATCATGGAACCTGAAGGGCAAGACTGTGAGTCTAGACGAGTACACATGAGGTAATAACCATGCTAACCAACAATCCAGGCTTTCTTCTGGGCAGTTCTCGCCACATTGACTCTCATCTGGGGCTATTTCCGTCTATTTGAGACAAAGGATCGAACCTTTGGTGAGATGGACTACATGGTAGGCGATCCATCAAATCAACAAAGGATTCAGCTAACAAATTTGAACAGTTCCAAAAGGGAATTTCAGCACGAAAGTCCTCCAAATACCACGTTAACGAGGAGGAGGTCTTTATGGCGCACGAGAAGCCTGAGGCCGAGAAGCATTAATGACCACACCTGTGTTTTGGCGATTGGAGGCCTCAGATTGTGCTGAAGATGGCTATTTCAAGCTGGCGATGCCATTAGTTTTCACCTCGATCGCGAATACATATTAACGTGCTTGATGATGATAGCCTTGGATGTGCGTGTCTGAAACTGTGCTAAACTAATGACCAACCGAAGCCACAACGGAGTGACTTGGTGAGACATTGGGTTCTTGATCAGCGCCTAATTTAGAGTCAGCAAACACGACGACTGAATGCTGAGATGACCTACCTAAGAGCATGCTTTGGTTCCTATTTGAGTCGTTGTAAATAATCACGAAGGCTGTACATTACTCAACGAGGTATTCGCACTACTCTCTTTATTATCTTGGACCTTGGTAGACCTATCAACACATTCATTCATTCATCCAACCCAACTCAGGAACGGATTGAGCGGCTTGGGAGCCAAGCGTCATATTCTCCACTCCAAGGGGGAACGATGCGGCCATCAGCTTCACCCGCGGTTGCAGCTAAGGCTTTAGCGTCTATTTGAAGGGCTGCCAAGGTATTCATTCTACCTGCCTCAGCGAAGAATTGCTTGCTTGCTGCATGACGGAGGCTGAAGAGCAAAAGCATCAAAACAAAGAAGTGAAAGGATCTAGACGACGCATTCAATTTCAGTGTCCACATACGTCAAACACCAAATTACATTCAATCTTCTGATGCTTGGCTTCGTATACAGAGATTGGTGAAATGGCGACTATGGATTTGAACCCCAGCATCGAATCCCAGTATGTCGCACGCATTGGAGATTGGCTCAATGATAAACTTTTGTTGTGTGTTTTAGCTTCATCCTTTCTTGCGAATTGACTTGTCCACGTTTGTTTTGGGCAGCGTTGTTCCTTGCATAAGTTCCGCCACCACATTTGATTCAAGGGCGCACCGTTGAACGTTGAATTGAGACTTTTTTTGAGAAGAATTCATCCAACGGGTAAAGAAACTGGCGGTTGTCAAATATCTAAGCATAACAAGAAGGGATGACACAGGCATTTCATCTCTGCAAAGAATAGTAACATTCATCTCGATTATTTATCGTCGATCACGTAAATAAGAAAATTACCATTTGGGTACGAAACAGGAGATGCTGGGGTCGACAACCAATAAACACATCCACTAAAAGCTCGGCATGCTAGGCGTACTATTCTTAGCGGCCTACGGCGCCTTGAACCGTCGCTTTATGGACCAGCGTCGTAAGCATTTCCCCTGAAAAACCGGGAACTTGGCGCAGGTCCCGGCACGTGATGGCTCCACGCCCGCTGTAACCGCGCCCCTACCTAATCTCACCGCGTTCCGAAAGCATAACAAAGCGTCTTTCTTTTCATTCTTCATCTAGACATTTCATCATCATTTCATTTTTTGGTCGATTTCTCTCTCTTTTTCAGGATTCGACATTTATCATTCCTCGTCACTCTCTTAAACTGCCACAACGGCTCTTGTTTCTTGTTTAACCCATTTCCGAAATAACCACGCTCCTTTTAATAGACTTAGCATCCGACGTGGTGTGACTTTGTTCGACGTTGTACGGATAACAATCACCAACTTTCCAGGAACTGATAATCTGTAAACCGTCATCATGAAGGTTTCCACTACCCTCGCTGCTGGAGCTCTCGCCATGGGCGTTGAGGCCAAGAACTACCTTGGTTTCAACTCGGGCGCCACCCTCGCCAACCGAGAGGCCAAGTTCAAGGCCGACTTCGCTGCCGAGTTCAAGACTGCTCAAGGCCTCAAGACCGCCCCTGGTGACTTCAGCGCCGTCCGACTGTACACCAACATCCAGGCTTACTCCGAGGATGACCCCATCGAGGCTTTCGAGGCTGCCATCGATACCGAGACCGAGATCCTCCTCGGTGTCTGGACCTCTGGCACTGACAACATCGACAAGGAGATCAGCGCCCTCAAGAAGGCCATCGACAAGTACGGCACTGACCTGACCGACCTCATCATTGGTGTTTCCGTCGGTAGCGAGGATCTCTACCGTAACTCTGTTACCGGTGTCAAGAACAAGGGTGGTGTTGGTGTTCAGCCCGACGCTCTCGTCGACTTCATCAACGACTTCCGCAAGGCTTTCAAGAGCACCCCCATCTCCAAGATCCCCGTCGGCCACGTCGACACCTGGGACGTCTGGGGTAACACCACCAACAAGGCCGTCCTTGACGCCATTGATTTCATTGGTGTAGATGAGTACCCCTACTATGAGAACGGCAAGGGCAACGGTATCGAAAACGCCGGCAAGCTCTTCAACAAGGCCTACGAGGCCACCATCGCTGCCTCCGCTGGCAAGCCCGTCTGGGTCACCGAGACCGGATGGCCCTACAAGGGCCCCGACTGGGATGAGGCCGTTCCTAGCATCAAGAACGCCCAGAAGTACTGGCGCGACGTTGGCTGCAAGTACCTCTTCAACAAGACCCCCACCTTCTGGTACAACCTCCGCGACTCCAACCCCGACAACAAGATGAAGTTCGCCATTACCGAGAACCTCTCCACCACTCCTCTCTTCGACCTCTCTTGCGACAAGGTTGACGACGAGGAGGAGAAGACCTCCAGCTCTGCCGCCGAGTCCAAGACCAAGACCTCCACTGCTGTTTCCAAGTCTACTCACGCTTCTGATTCTGATGAGACCACCATGGCCACTGCCACCGCTTCCGCCACTGGCAGCTCTGGAAAGGATGAGGATGAGGACTCTACTGCCACTGCTACCGCTACCGCTACTGGCTCCGGTTCTCACTCCAAGCCCACTTCCGCTTCTGGATCCAGCTCTGGTGACGACTCTGCCTCCGAGTCCGGCTCCAGTTCTTCCGGCTCTGGCTCTGGCTCCTCCGGTAATGGTTCTGCCTCCGAGTCTGGCTCTAGCTCCGGCTCCGGTTCCGGTTCTGGTTCTGGTTCCGCATCCGAGTCTGGTTCCGAGTCTGCCCCCGCTGAGACTCCCAGCGCCGTTGTCAGCGGTGCTACCAGCTTCACCGTCTCTGCCGCAGCCCTTGCTTTCTTTGCCCTGTTTGCTCTGTAAATGTCCTAAATGGATCATGGGTTGAATGACGCCCATTAGCGTGTCTTTACTAGTTTCTCGCGCCCGAGATCTGTTTCTTGTATTAGTTATGGGTAGATTGGATAGACAAAGGTTGCTATTATTGCATATATATGTTTCAAGAGTCTGACTGTGACCTGTCTTGTGACTGTAACTGTTCACTTTATCATCTTGACACGAGATTTAGTGTTTTATATTCGTCAACCTGAATTACCTACATCAATTATACTATAAAGTTTTTATACCTTCACGCCTTGTTAAACTTGTAATTGGTTTAACAAGTTCGCTAAAGTGGATATCAACGTTCCGTATCCGTAGCCCGAAACCTTGATTCGCGCCAACTCCATCTACACATGGAACTCAGCCGTGATAGTATCAGCGTAGACAAAAAGAAACACTTCCACCATCAGGACATAGAAACGCCAAAAGGAAGGGTCTGGCCGGGGATTGAACCCGGGACCTCTCGCAAGCTGTGCTATAGGGTTTTCCCTAAGCGAGAATCATACCACTAGACCACCAGACCGGACATGATTGAGATCATGTTGAATCAATCACGTGATTGGTTCGTGGACATTGAACTCATGATTCGGATTATGTTGTTGACTGGAGCGATTGGCGGCCTCTAGGGTGGGAGGCGCAAAACGTTGGTTAGCTTCGCTCTGATGATTGAGCATGTTTTAATATTCGCGTTGTTATGTGGCTTGATGGTCTCGTCTCATATCGTACTTCAACCTTCTTGAATGTTAATTGCCGTGTCGTTTGAACGTTGTGTCACACAAGCCAGTTCATGATATGAAGCTTGTTGAACTGTCCCCAACACTCGTACCATTTACCCAATTGCTACCTCTCGTTGCATAACTAAGTAGATGGAATCCCGGTCCCCAAATCTTCTTCTTCAATTCCAAGATCTTCATTCATTGGATGCAAAAAAAAAGCCAGAAAGGCAACGGTAGCACCAGCACAGCCGCAATGAGGGCAACGTCAGGTTGTGGTGAGACATCATGAGCGCAACCCCACTAACCAGTCACATACGGGACTTTTCTCAGCCAAGACATCATGACGCTGATCTGCCGATGTCTAGAGTGCCGATAGGACAGATGGGGATAAGCAGCTGATATCACACATGTTCTAGCTGGAATTCATCTTTCCGTTTCTCGATATCTCCGAGTCCAAAGTATGCTGCTCGGTTCCGTAATAGTTGGGGGCGGAGTGGACAAAAGGATGGCCTACCTTGAAGATCAACGACACGAATAAAACCTTGGAATGATAACTCAGCCTTGTGATGGTCCATATTTTCTCCTCAACCAGAGATGGATGTTCCATTTCCCAATGGTAAACGCCTCCACCAACCACAACCTGTCCACAGGTTCCAATCAGCCTTACCAGTTCCTGGCACGCGCCATTCGCTAGGCTGTGCCTTGCTCCCGACCAATTCCATTCCCAGAGATCAGCCCTAGGTAGATTGCTAGTAAGCAGCGGCGCCCAAGTAGGCTGTTGTCAGTACCTCAGCTCCTTCATGAGGGGTCCTTAAATGGTTGAGGCATCCGATTTCCATGTGACGTTTTGTTTTGGTAGAGCTTATATAAATACCCCAAAGCTCCGTAGCCAACTCTCACTGTCCTTCAAGTGGATCTCCACATCTTCAGCATCATACAACCCTTTTCTTTACCATCGTCTCTCTTAACCCTATTGATTCAGTATCATTCCAACAGCAAACATGGCCGCCGTTCAACTTCAAACAGCGCCCCACCAGGTTGGCGTCTTCAAGAGCTTCATCGCCAACCAGACTGAGACGCTCGTCCTCAAGGAAAAGGTCATGTCCCTTACGGGCGACAGCTTTGACATCAAGCTTGCCAATGGCCAGCCCATCCTCAAGGTCGAGGGCAAAGTGATGAGCATCTCGGGCCGCAAGAAGGTCTTTGACATGAACGGCAACCACCTCTTTTCCATCGTCAAGGAGCACCTTCACATCCACACAACTTACGCGGTGGAAGACCCCAACGGCGTCAAGATCATGGAAGTCAAGAACAGCTTCAAGCGTGAGTCCAAGGAACCCTTCATGGTTACCTATGGAATTTCTGACAATTTTTAGTCATTGGCTCCAAAGCCACAGCGACATTCACCTCTAGCAACGGCACAGCGGAGGTCCTCGAGATGAAGGGCAGCTGGTTCGACTTCGCGGCCGACATCTTTGACAAGTCGACAAACACCGTTGTCGCGCGCATCGACCGCAAGCTCCTCAGCGGTCGCGACGTTTTATTCGGCCAGCAAACGTATGCGCTCATGGTTGCGCCCGGTGTCGACATGGCTCTCATGGCGGCGCTGTGTATCTGCATGGATGAGAAGAACAACGAGAAGTAGGCTTGGGATTTTTGATGATAGTGTGCGTGTGATACCCTGATTGAAGGAGCAATGTTAGGAATGGACAAGACCTACTTGGGCCAGCTGTTATTAATGCTGACAGCGTACACTTGTACGTACCCTAGAGAATTGGGAAACAAGAATGATTAATGAACTGATTGAGAACATTCACTTTGAGTGCAGAATTCACACTGAGTGTCATGTATTTGGACACAGACGAGACTGTGCCTGGTGATAGCTCATGCCGAACCACTTCCTAGTATTAGAGATGAGCAGTGAAAAACATATCTTTAAAAAAGAACAAACAATTCTATAGACTGAAATCTGACTCATTACAATCTATCCAGAATAACCAAAATCACCCACCACGACTCGCGTCACATCCCATGGTCGACGTAGACCGTCACCAAATCCATCCACCGCCAAGCTCACCAGCCAAGCCCATGTCAAACCCGACTTTAAAGATAAGCATAACTCAAACAAGAAATCCCCAAGGAGCGACAAGCTTTCCTCAAGCTTTTTCTCCCCCAAAGCTTGACCGCGACAAGCAATATTAGACCTTGTCCGCTCGGCAATATCAGTGCCGAGTAATACTCACAGTGACATTTTCTCACCGTTCATGCATGGGATAGCTGGATGGTGATCTGCTCTATAGAGAGCTGTTCCCACCTGGTGAGAATTTGACAGAACTGCCCAGCGGTGAATACGCAAGTTGTGCCATAAAATAAACGGTGCCCTGAGCGAACATGAATAACGCGCAATGTTCGGGATGAAAGACGCCCGCTGATAGTAAAAAGTCGAATGTATTGCATTGCCGTTGCGTTGCCAAGAGAGGTCAAGGGGGCTGTGCAATGTTCGTTTGAACATCGTGTAATGCCAAGCGTGGAGACTGACAACTCATGCTTTTGGCTTCGGGGGTTCGCTGTTGATGGTCCTTTTCAGTTAATTTATCTAAAGTTCCATTCGTCTACCCGGAGTCCTTGTCATATTGTTTACGGTTCAACCATAACTCCATTCTCTGGTGTTTTTCAGCGCCCAGATGTCTCACTGCGAATTGAACATCCCGAGGTTCAGTTGCACGTAAACTCCAACGACAGGGACTATACAGCAAAGAGGGTCCAGCAGTTCTTGGCTCGGTGCCGATAAGCGAAGGAGGCTGCTACTTGCAGTGCTAGTCTGCAATTCTTGCATCTTTAGCAGGGTCTGACACCTGGTTAGACAGGACATGCATGTGCCCCAATATGCACGCCGTTAACATCCCGACATCGAACAATATACGCGCCAAATATATCGACATATTTTACAAGAGAATCACCCAATGCCTGTCTGCTAACAAGTGTGCCAAGTCGGATAAACGCGAAATGGCTGTGGCATTGCACTACTAAGGTATGTATCAACAAGTGAGAAATTCAACAACCTTTTCATCCTGCCTGTGCGGCTTCAACGTAATCCAGTCAGAAATGGACGTAACATGTCGTTATTCGTAGCTTGGTTTTTAACCACTTAGTCCTCATACACCTCTTCGTATGCCTCCTCGTACTCCTCTCGAGCCTCTTCAAGGGCCTCTTGATCGCTACTGCTGGCGTCTGAGTCGGCAGCATCTGCCAGGGCCTCTTCGTATTCTTCACGCGCCTCTTGGACGTCCTCGCGGTCGCTAGATGAGACGGAGTCGCCATCAGCGTCGGTAGGGGGGAGGACAGCGGGAGGACCATCCTGTGCGTATGGATCGGCGTAGGGATCATGGGCAGGAGGCTGGTTGTAATCGTAGACCGGAGCAGGAGCAGGAGCGGGAGGAGGAGCGGAGTGCTCGTGGTCGCTGTCACTGTCGTTGAGCTCATTGGCGATCAAGGCACCACCTACAGCACCAAGAGCGAGACCACCTGCGGCACCAAGAAGCATACCGGAGCTGCCGCTCTTCTTCTTCTCTCCTTGACCATACGGGTTGGTATCGCCGTGACCGCGGTCGCCGCCGTAGCCCTCACCTTGAGGAGCACCATATCCGCCAGGAGCGCCGTAGGGCGAAGGAGCACCATAAGGAGAAGGAGCGCCATAGGGAGAAGGAGCACCATAACCGGGAGCACCTCCGTATCCCGGAGCAGGAGATCCATAGCCACCTGGAGCAGGGGATCCGTAACCAGGAGCACCGCCGTATCCACCAGGAGCCGGTGAACCGTATCCACCTAGGAGCGCCGTATCCGCCGTCGCCGTAGCCGCGGGTGTCTGAGGTTGGAGATTTAGCAAATGGAACCATTAAATCTGTTCCTCCGAAAAACTTACTATCGTGAGACTGCTGAGGAGGATAAGACTGCTGCTGAGGCTCCTCCTTCTTCTCCTCCTTGTCCTTGTCGCCGATACCAAGGTTCTCGAACTCCTTGGCAATCTTCTTGAAGAAAGACATGATGGGTGTGACTTCGAAATGAGAAATACGAAGTTGTGAGAAAAGGGTTAGAGTTTTGAGAGGGAAGGGAAAGAGAACAGGAGAGAAGAGAAAAGGTAGATGAGAATGGAGGAAGTCGAGAGAAGGAGCGACCAGGTCCCGTTTATATATTTGTGGAAGGCCTTAGGCGTGAGATGAGATGTACCCGTGTAAGGCGTGAGGTGTGAGGTGTGAGGTGCGACCAGCGCAGTTATCGCCGGCAGAGGTCTATGCTTGGCAGGTGCCGACAGTGCATGGGTGGCGGATTGAGACGTCTCACTACTAAGAAAGGAAATAGCTCTGTGAAGTGACAATGAATCACTGTGTGAAAATGGTTACGATTCCTTGTCAGTGATGGGCCAGGTACCACAGAGGGATAATTTGATGCTATCGCACATGTTCAGAGCCGCCGCCCCCAGGAACCGCACAGGCCCGTCCAATGCCCGTTTACCCCTCCACCCAACGTGCCAACCTTCGAGCTTCCGGGGACCAGCCAGTAAAGAAGCTACGACGTGGCCAATCAGTGGGTTTCCAGTAGACCCCTGCGGGCCGTTCCGGCGGGGCACGGCTCTGCTAAATGTCACCAGCTTGGAGTTCGCTTTAAGAAAGATGCTTCCTATGTTTGGCTTATACGGGGCTTGTTTTGTTCAAGTATCGGATAAGCTGGGTCATAATTTCATGAGCACTTCAGCTAGTGCACTATCGATAGTCACGTTCATGCTGGTACATGTTGAGCATATTCTCAATATGCATAGAACATCAGGTCTCCACATAAAGACGGCGTGTTTCCAGAAGAATAACACAACCAACTTATCCCTCATCTGGTCTGACAGTCGCCATGATCGCTGGCTATGGGGTAGAAATTATTAGGTCACCCTTAACGTCTCAAGCACTGCAACGTCCGCTTGATCTCCATAGATTCACATAGGGCAGGCAGTAATATGGGGTACCGTCTGTTGCTGCAACACCGTTGTGGCGGAGTGGAAAATGCAAGCTGTCATGATGTATTCGTACAATCAACATTGCTGTGCTGTGTGTTGCCAGAAGGGAACGTAAATAACGGCTGACAAGCATGCCTCAATCAAACAGCGACATAACTCTGCGTCACAATCGTAAAAGCGAGAGGCCGCCCATGATGTTGTCATGAAAAAGATGTCATTTGGAGGTTGGCGATGGAGCCCTTCTCGCGGGATCATGGAGGGGTTTCATGTCGTCTCACAATCATGGATGAGCTGTATGACTCTGATGCTGCTGCGGTGAGGGGGAGGGACTCCGTGCAGCGCCAAGACCATCCAGGTCCCTTGGCGTTCCATTCCATCCATTTCCTTCAGCGGCCTCCAGATCATTTCCAGGGCGTTTCTTAGGGGAACTTCAGGGCTGGAGGTTCAGGCCTGCGAGTCCCCCCCGCGGGACACTTCCGCCAAGCTTACCCCTCCATCTATCAAAGCGCGTCCCGCTTTCACAATTAGCGCCCGTGAATGCAGCCCAGGCCAGCAGTAAGCAAGCAACCCAAGCTCAATTGGATTGTGAGATTCAGCTGGTGAACCCATAATTGTTTCTGCATCTGGCAGCTTCGGACCTCGCAAGCTCCCTCCTTCATCTTCTTTCTCCACGTCGAACTGTCAATCTGATTTACCTTCCACAGAGTAGCTCAACATGTCGCACTACCCAGGCCAAGGATATCATGGCGATGGAGGCGGAGGCGGCGGCTATGGATATGGTCCTCCCTCCGGGCCTCCCCCTCCCCAACAACAGTATGGAGGCCAACAACAGTACGGAGGCCAACAGCAATATGGTGGCCAGCAGCAATACGGTGGCCAGCAGCACCACGGTGGCCAGCAGCACCACGGTGGCTATTCCGGAAGCCAGTCTGGAGGTCAGAGATACCCTCCTCCGCAACACCCTCCCCCTCCCGGCCTCGACGCTTACGGCTATCCTCTCCCACAAGGCCAGCACAATTATGCCCAGCACGCTCGAGCCGGCCCGCCTCCTCCCTCTGTGCCCCAGCAGTTCGGTCACGGTGCCCCCGAAGGCTATACTTTCCAATACTCCAACTGTACCGGTCGACGCAAGGCTCTTCTCATTGGTATCAACTACTTCAACCAGGAAGGTGAACTTCGCGGCTGCGTCAACGATGTCCACAACGTGTCGGCGTTCCTTGTTGAGCGCTATGGTTACAAGAGAGAGGATATGGTCATCTTGACCGATGATCAATCCAACCCTGTTATGAGACCTACCAGGGAAAACATCATTCGCGCCATGGGCTGGCTTGTGTCAAACGCCCAGCCCAACGATGCTCTGTTCCTCCACTACTCTGGTGAGTCCAAACGTGCATATCAATATTGTGAAACCTAACATATGTTTCTCTAGGCCACGGTGGCCAGGTTGAAGATGTGGATGGCGACGAAGATGATGGTTACGATGAGTGCATCTACCCTGTTGATCACACTGAAGCTGGTCCCATTGTCGATGACGAGATTCACTACCGTGTCGTGAAGCCCTTGGGACAAGGTGTCCGTCTCACTGCTATCTTCGACTCGTGCCATTCTGCCACAGTCATGGATCTTCCATACGTCTACTCAACCAAGGGTGTTTTGAAAGAACCCAACCTCGCCAAGGAAGCTGCATCTGGTATCTTCGACGCCTTCAAGGCATACTCTAGTGGAGATATGGCTGGCGCCGCTGGTTCCATCTTCAGCTTTGCCAAGACTGCCTTTAGAGGTGACGATGCGTATGTGAAGACCAAGGAGACACGAACATCGCCCGCCGATGTTATTATGTGGTCAGGAAGTAAAGATGACCAGACATCGTAAGTCGCTTTATTTCCTCATAGAATCTTGCTAACAAATACTCCAGAGCCGATGCCACCATCAACGCGCAGGCTACCGGCGCCATGTCGTGGGCCTTCATCTCAGCAATTAAGGCAAATCCTAAGCAGAGCTATGTCGAATTGCTCAACAGCGTCCGCGATATTCTTGAGACAAAGTACACTCAGAAGCCACAACTCTCTAGCAGTCATCCTATCGGTATGCACATTCTTGCTTGAACTCATACTAAACTGAACAGGATGCTGACGTTCGCTCACAGATACTGACCTCCTGTTTATCATGTAAGGCGTTGGAGAGGATAGCTTAATGCCTATACTTTGTGAAGAGTGCATTTGGGCAGAGGACGAGAGCATAGATGAGCCAACACTATTCGTGGCCTTCAACGATAAAGCGTTATGAATGAACGTACAAATGAACAATACAAGATCCACAATGCCAGTGAGTAAGCTGTTGATTCTTTCGCAAGCGATGACGGAAAGTCGGGTAAAAAGGAACATGTATGTCATGCCCTACTCTAGCCCAGGCAAAAACTTCCATTCATTCGAAGGTTGAAAAGGCAAAAAATCAGATTCAATCGTATCATTTGTATAGGAACAGCCCGATGCGGGGGTCGAACCCGCAACCTTGAGATGGTGTACTCATTTAAGAGTCTCACGCTCTACCGATTGAGCTAACCGGGCGAAGCTCGGTTTTCTTGTTGTTGAAGTCTGAGTTGCAAATTCGCGTTATTCAATACGGGGGTCCGAATAAATAGCACCGGGATAGCCCATCCCAAGTCCCATATATCTGCGAAGTTATACATCGTTGCTCTTTTGCTGTAAAATGATAGCCATTGTGTGGGGAACAATAGGCAGTTATCATGTCACTAGACAAATCCTTTCTGCCTAAACCATAAAACATCGGTCTGAAGAGTAACAAAAGTTAGATGGCTGCTGGTCTACTGCCTCTTGTCGTGAAAGAGCCTTTTCTCGATGGAGAAAGAAAGATCGGACGAATGGAAAGGAGTGGTTAATTTTAAGAAAGAACCAACGAGAGCAACATCGTGCGAAGAATCTGATAATTCAGGTAGTCGGTTTAATAAACCTTTCTCTATCTAATCTGAAGATAATGGCGCTCATATGGTTCAGGCAAGTTTCCGGTAAATGGTACTTTTCCAATGGCAAAAGGTTGAGTAGATAATTAGTACGCTTAGGTCGCACTATCTACTATTGTTTCCACCGTAGTTACCATTATCTTGTTAGTTATTCACGCTTTCTCCACGCACTTGTGAAGCATGATATCTGCAAGCTATTATTCAGTGAAAAGAGTTATGTTTTTTTCCATCTCGTCTGAAGCCTGAATAGACTTTAAACACAGGTCCCCATTAACGAACCTTGTTAGTCACCTTTGTGCACGCTGGAAATGTTGACTTTTGTTTCACATTCAGATATTCTCCTATATTTGATTGTTACATGACAATGTTCTTAGCAACTTCCCCAGGTAGCCAGTTCTAGCCACAGTTAGGAAAGAGCTATCTGCTCGGACTCGTTGCAGATACAGTATAAGCTCTCGAAACTCGGTCTCTGTATGGAGCTTCCTCGTACACACACAAACTTTATTATGAAATTCGGCCCATCCAGTCTTTTTATATTTATAGCTTCAGCTTCACCGTGTCCCATTCAGCTTTTCAACACTTATTCCGATATTATAACATCATTCTTTCAGTATCAAATTCTACCATCGTTCAAGATCGCAGGCTCCTCATGGCCCCCCGTGAACCAAAAAAAGAATATGAATGTCCCAAGTTGGGCCGATTTCTGCCAGATCTTATGGCAGACGACGTGGAGTTCCTCAAAATTCTTGACTGCCAATCGGCTCATGGAAAAATCGTCAAGATGAGAATGAAAGGGCGTCTCTACGCCATCAAATTTGTAAGTCAACCAACAACTGGTATACAAGAGAGTAAAGATTAGTGGTGAATTTTAACAGCACCTGCAGTTCCTTTCCAACAACTATGAGCCCAATTACGACTATGTATACGACGGAAAGAACAGACCCTACTCATGTTGTCATTCATTCGACTGGCACTTCTCTCCTTTCGACAACGAGGCTCGGGCATTCGGCAGGCTACAAGAAATGGGCTGTCAACATCTCGCAGTCAAGGCGCACGGCTATGTTTGCCTCACTGTGGCTGATATCGACAACAAGCTTCAGTCATCAGACTCAGATCTCCGTATGTCTCAATTTGAAGATGGTCCTTATTCGGACGCGATTCATTTGCATGGCATAGTCAAGGACTGGGTCGAGATGGCCGAACACCCTGACGAGGAGAAACGTGAGGTTCGGGACCAGATCAGTCAGGAACCCAAGTTTCCTCGTATGCTTGAGGATCTCCATGAGCTTCACCGAATTGGCATTGTTCTTCGGGACGTATCGGCTCAGCAGTACGTCAACGGTATATTAGTTGATCTGAGCCTCGCAGCTACTGCCCCTCACCCATATGGCCCAAAGGACCCAAATGCCTTTGGGACAGAGGGGGCCTACTCACCACGCTGGACATTTCAAAGCCTAGCAGCATACGATCTACTCGGCTTCCAAACACAAATCATCGAGAGGTGGAACTCGACTTCCGCGTGTGCATATCTACCGGACAGGGCTCCAAAGGTGTGCACTCTTCGAGCTTATCCCTCAAAGGAGAACTATGAATACCAGAAGAATATGCAGATGGGTCCGCATCTACCGCTGCTGAACCATTACAACACAAGTCTGCTGATGATACAAGGTCCAAGACATGATCCGCTTGACTTTTTGGCAAACCGAAAGGCACCAGCTGAGAGCTTACGGGAGGGAGGTACGAAGAATTTGTTTAATGCGTTATCACAAATACCGAAATAAAGAAATCTGAGGGGTTGTGGGATGTTGAAGGAGTTGATTCACAAAAGCGATAGCCCGAATTATTGAGAGGTCTACTTTGCACAGCGCTGTCCCAGCGGATAGGATCGAAGGGAGAGAGCATTGCGATGTGTTAGTCACACTGGTACTAGATAATAACTAAAATATTGCTTTATGCTCAATCTTCCTTTCGAACTCCTTTTCTATAGTAGCCCCCAACTGTAACGCATGGATGTCTGTAACAACGAAGTTCCCCCACGGATAGATTCCACCAATCGGTGCTCGCCTCAACTCTTCCAAACTAGGAAACCAATCTACACACGACACTGATATTGGAGGAGTTTCTTGTTCATCTCTATGCAACCCTGATTTGCATATGGTAAAGATCAACAACCCCCGGTCTTGTTATGTTCGCGACTAGAATCCTCCCACATGGGGTACATAAACCAGATCCGCCTCTCTACACCACATATGGACCAGATCTAGATGTGTTGCATCTTTGATTATCAATAACGATGAAGCTCGCGACATTATTTGCTTTGACGACTGCCTCAGCACAGGCTGCTCAACTCGCGTTCCCTGGCGCCGAGGGCTTTGGTAGAAATGCGGTTGGTGGTCGTCAAGGTGAGGTATACAAAGTGACAAATCTCAAGTGAGCCCAATACCCATTCAATTCCTCCTCGACAGTGGTGACCTAACTTGCGAGTAGCGACTCTGGGAACGGCTCTCTCCGAGATGCAGTATCGAAACCAAACCGAATCGTCGTGTTTGATGTTGGTGGTGTTATTAAAATCTCTGAACGCATCGTCGTGTCTAAGAATATCTACATTGCTGGCCAGACTGCTCCTGGAGGCGTGAGTCTATACACGAAACTTTTCTTCATGTACTAAAAGATCTATAGGGAATTGTAGTCTATGGAAACGGCTGGTCTTTGTCCAACGCCAACGATTCTATTGTGCGGTACATCACGGTCCGCATGGGTAAAGGCGGAACTTCTGGCAAAGATGCCATTGGCATTGCTGACGGCAAGAACATCATATTCGACCACGTCAGCGTCTCTTGGGGTAGAGATGAGACCTTCTCTATCAATGGCGACGTAACAAATGTTACGATACAGGATAGTATCATAGCTCAAGGTCTTGTCTCGCATTCGTGCGGTGGTCTGATGCAGACTGATGGCGGAGTCAGCTTGTTCCGCAACTTGTATATTGACAACAAGACGCGTAACCCCAAAGTCAAGGGTGTGAACGACTTTCAGAATAACGTATGTAAATGGATTGGCTGAAGGTGCTTGAGCTAACTGTTGTATAGGTTGTTTACAACTGGGGAGCTGGTGGTGGCTACATTGCTGGAGACACTCAGGCTGACAGCTATGCTAACATCATTGGAAACTACTTCCTCTCTGGCCCTGATACCAGTGTTACTGCTTTCACGCGCGGTAACAAATACTTCCATGGCTGTAAGTCTGACTATTCTCCATGTCGAACAGATCACTGACTGTGCCCAGATGTGAAAGACAACTTCTACGATTCTAACCGCAACGGAAAACTCGACGGTGCCGCTCTTTGCGAAAGTACGACCTGCTATTCAGATATGGACATAGTCAAAACTCCATACGCTTACCCAGCCCCAGCCTCTCTCACGGCCCAACAAGCCGTGGAGGTTGTTCTTAAAGGCGTCGGCAACTCGCTGCACAGAGACACCGTCGACACTGCCCTTATCAAACAAGTCAGGTCGTATGGGACAGAAGGCAAGCAGATCTCTGACGAGAAAGAGTTTGGCGGTGTTGGAGAGATTGCCGCTGGTACTGCACCCAAGGACTCAGACGGTGACGGAATCCCAGATGAGTGGGAGATCAAGAACGGTCTGAACCCTCAGGATGCTTCGGATGGTATGAAGATTGCATCGAATGGGTATGCAAATCTTGAGAATTATGTAAACTCTCTTGTCTAAGTGTCCTTTCTCTTCGTCTTTTGGGGACTCGAATTCTATGTTAGCAGATAATGTGAAGATGAGCACAACAAGCCCAAGTGAAAATTCTATGAGAGATTCATGCCAACAGACATCAACCAGGCATTATTCAATTGCTGTAGATCGTACTATGCCGACACCTCGTTGGTGCGTTGATGTTTATCCGACTGTTTCGTTTGGGCGATCAATGCATTGTATGCATGACTTTTGTTTCAAGATCCCAGGCAACGTTCCATTGCTTTGGTTCCATACATATTAAGACCATCGATATAGTTACTCGGTCAGTATTTAATACCCATTGACCGCTGTTAATTGTGCAATCTCCCATCATCTTCAAATACAGCGATAATGCATCTCAAAGACGTCCTCTTCGCACTCCAATGCGCCAGCGTATCATGCTCCAGCCTCCGCCCACCGATTGAGAAGCGTGCAACAACAGAAATCCCCTCAGATTCATTCAACTCCCTGGAAACATACTGGAACTACTTATACCCCTGGGGTCCCACGCACAATGGCGGCGCACGCATGGACGAAGAGCACGTCTCCGTGGCCGATGGCGTCCTCACCTTAACTGCGGAGCCAAGGACCGACCAGGAAGACCCCATCCACTATCTCTCGGGCGCAATCCACGCAAAATCCACCTTCACCGTCTCATCTGGCGGTGGGTACGATATCAGCGCTGAGTTCATCGCTCCCGTGGACAAGGGGACGTGGCCTGCGTTCTGGCTCAACGCTGCGAGCGGGTGGCCGCCAGAGATCGACATTGCGGAGTGGAAAGGCTCCGGGAAGATCTCGTTCAACACGTTCAATACGTCTGATGAGGTGACGGCGCTGGATAGGGATTATCCGAACCCTGGGGAGTGGCATTCTGTTCGGGCTGAGCTGCGTGACGAGAATGGGCATGATGTGAGGGTCAAGTTCTTCCTTGATGGGGTTGAGCAGACTACGCAGTATGGGAGGGATTACATTGGAGCTGGACTTCGTCTGTAAGTTATGGATGAAAGTAATGTGGTACTTTGGCTAATGATTTGGAAGGATTGTGAATTATCAGACTGAGGGATCTTCGGGCTCGCCTGGGCCCACGACACGTATGTTACTCTGTTTACCGTTGCTGAAGAACCGAAGACTAACTCTTGTCACAGCGACGACTTTCCAGGTCCGCAACGTCGAGGTTATTGGTCTCAACTAACGTTAGAAAGGTCTATGGAAGATGCAAGAGCTTTGTTGGTGTAAATATTTTAAGCCGCAACTTATATAAATAATAGGCAGAAGTTAACTACCTAGTATCTGTTTTATTTCATGCACCAGTTGAACACAATGCCATAGTCAACCATCACGAAGATTACGCTGCACTAATATAGAGCAGTTAGATTGACATGATACCCAAAGTCAGCAGGATCACGGCAGTCACAAATAAAACATTAGTGATGTTCATCATGATGGTAAATACAATGCTATGTTAGGCTACTCTAATAACGCACCTCAATTCAAGTGAGTTAAACACATCCCAGTCATCCATCTAAACCGATTTGACAACCTCAGCACCAGCCGCTCGTCCATACACAACGCATTCCAGCAGTGAAGACCCTCCCAAACGATTATCGCCATGAATGCCACCGGTGATCTCTCCAGCCGCAAACAGACCAGGAATAGGCACAAGCTTATCTCCACTCTTCTTCAACACTCGAGCCTTCTCATCGATGGCAACTCCTCCCATGGTAAAGTGTGTAATGGGTGTTACACGTCCGACGTAAATATCCTCGTCGCGGTTCGCTTCTCCGGCCTTGAGCGTCCAGCGACCGCGTTGTGTACGGCCAAACTCATCATTCACACCGTCAGCCACGGCTTTGGCGTATTTGTCGATGGCAGCGATTTGAGCCGGTTGTAGATCGCGCACCTTGACTTTCTTCAAGAGACCCTTCCACTCGTAGAAACCGATGTGGTTGGCTGATGCTGCAGAAGCCCCAGGGTCGAGAAGAATTGTAATGTCCCACTGCTTGATAACGCCATCGCCATCAGAAGCAGTTGGGAGCTTCATGATTGCGTCGCTGACGTGCTCGCGAGTATCCATCTCGTTTAAGAAACGTGATCCTTCGGGTGAGAGGAGAATTCCGCCTTCGCCACGGAGCATCTCAGCTGCGAGGAACTTGAGCATGGTGTTGGGACTCGTGGGGTCGACGAATCCCGTGGGGTGAATCTGAACGCTGTCCATGTCTAACAGCTCAGCCCCAACAGATGTAAGAATATCGTGAGATCCAGGTCTTTCTTCGTTCGTTGAAGGAATACCCTTAAGATCAGGGCGATAGCGTGCTAGAAGACCTGTAGCATCACCAGCGAAACCACCACTGGCAAATAGAACTGTACCCTCGAGATTGTGCTTCTGGCCCTCAAATTCGTATTCAACACCCTTGACGACATCCTCCTCTTTCAGAAGTGCCTTCACTTCTGCAAGGTTAGTTATTGAGAAGTTCTTGTTCTCCTTGAGTTTGTTCAGTAAAGCGATGATAATGGCTGCTCCAGGGGGCGTCTTTCCAGCGCCGCGGTGTGTGCGAGCAACGCTGTGGCCACCAAGAGGTGCAACAACGCTGAGATCTACCCCGATTTCATCAACAAGCCAGTCGACAGCGGCTGCTGATTCAGTTGTGAGTTTCGTAACAAGAGCTTTGCGATCGACAGGCGGTCGGTTGAGATGGAACCGTGATCCGGCGGAGCGTACAGAGTCGCTATAGAAGAGCGTATCACTCTCTATCCCAGCAGCGCGCTGATACTTTGTGCCCGCACCGTTGATACCAGACGAAGCCTTGATGCTGTTACCGCCAGGCTTCGGAGCGCGGTCAAGTAGGTGAACCGATGGGGCACCCCGCTGCAGAGCTTCATACGATGCGGATAACCCGGCGAGACCGGAGCCGACCACAACCACCGGACGAAGAGTCGAAGAGGAAGAGGACATAGTCTTTGAGAAAACGGATGTAAAAGTCGAGGAATGTAAGATATTTCCGTAGAGCATAGCAGTAAGAGCGACTGCAAAACCGATGCAAGAGAGGAACAGAATCTGCGGCCTGCTCATTGTCCAGCGAAGGATACGAGGCATTGAAGTCTTATTGCGGGGTGGACCACTGGCGGTTATCGGCGGCGCGGTCTCTTTATACAGAAGTTGGGCCCAGATTGGTATGTGAGAGGTGCGGTCGTCAGCAGTTTTTGGGACATTGCGCGATGGTGGACTGTTGTGGTCGTGGCTCACGGTCCATCAGGTGATGTCTGAAGCATCGTACGATGGGTGAGAATGATGTTTCTCCGGTTTGAGATGGGAAAAAGGGTTCCGAGATGCCACGATATATGATGCACTTGCACTTAGAATAGATTATCTCGGCAGATTAGAAATATCCTCCGCGATTCTGACAATTGCCGTGTTGTTGATTTTGGACGGTGACGGTATCCGCCGGCCGGTCCCGGGTTTCGGGCGGCCCCACTTTCGGCATGGGTCAGAAAATGGTAGCGCAACTAGAAGGGTGCATCACGGATCCATGTGCCGCGACTCGGAGTTTAAGTGGGAGTCAAGTACCGAAGCAGTATTGAATCTTCAAGCTGATGAAGACCCTAGAACCTTGTAACTGGCATGAAGCGTAGGGGGCTTTATATGGCGCCAACATCTGCATGCAGAACCAGCGGGGTCCATGATCGATCTTCATAGCTCCTCGCGCGTAAAAGAAAGATTCTAGTGAGCCTTATGAGGCCAGATCTGTGAGGAGGGTATGTGTCCTACTATCTCATCAGAGGCTTTAGGTGTACATACAATTGAAGAAATGTGGTAAGTAATGATCATTCATTATTTCGATATGTACATCCTCCAGCTATTTATATCACATCGTAACCACTCTCTATATAAGCCGTAGTCTTCCATACGGCAGTGGTGATAACAAGAGCCAGCAATCGCCAGCTGAAACAGCGAAATGACTTTCCCAAACTCCTTCAATGCAGTAGACTACAACAGATGTTCGCCAGTAATTGGGAATATGTAACTCCGTTTTATGAGAATCCAAGTCGTAAAGCGTGAAATGCAAGCAAACTTTGTCTAAGCCAAGTCTCGCTCAGCCTTTTCGTGACGGTGTGCCCGGCCCTCATCAGACCAGGGGAAGTGGATGACGGGAACTTGGAAGAAGGAGTTGCTAGATGGAGTGTTAGTGAAGGCTACTTTTTACTGGCAATGCGAAGGGGAAAAACGTACCTGCTGTCTTGGAGACCGGCGAGGGCATTGTACCACGCCATGAAAGCAGCCAAGAAGCCGAAGAATCCGGCAGCCTTTTGGAGAGCAAGCTGAGCGGTGTGGTTGCCCATATCGTGGGCGTAGTTCTCGGTAGCGAGCAGCAAGAAACAGATATCGAGGAAGAAGAAGAGGAGGAAGAATGCAAGAGTGGATCGCAGGGTGCAGATGAGAAGAAGGGTTGTGAAGATGAACCAGCCAGTCAGGAAGAAACCCATAACAGAGCCAGTATCACCCTCGTAGGGTCCATCGGCACCAAGGACATTCCAGGTGGGTGTTTGGAGAAGACCGTAGGCGATCCAGAAACCTCCGTATGATGAAAGAGCAGTAGCACCAAAGGTGTTTCCAACGGCCATTTCCCTAGGAATCATGTTAGGATATACGAAAGTGAGGTAAGTATAACGTTGTAAATAGACATACCACATGCCAGCGCAGAGCTGGACGAGACCTCCGTAGCCAAACGCTACAGGGATAGCAATGGCAGCGGAGGATTCACCGCGGACGTGCATGTTGATGCATGACAGGACAAAAGTGGTGAGAGCGAAAGCGCATAGTCCCAGAGGAGCCGGGTTGGCAAACTTGCGGTGCTCTACGGGCTTCCAGAGGCCGGGCTGGAGGGCGCCGCCGAAGGCAGGATGGATTGCCTGGGGATTGGCATAGAGATGCGGGTGAGCTTGTTGATGGGCAGCGGTGGTTTGGCGTTCGAGGGTCTTGTCTGAGTCGTGGGGGTACTCGTTGGTGTATTGTTGTTGGAACTCGGGCTGGTCGTGTGAAGCCATTGTTATGTGTGAATGGGACTAACAAAGTCCGTGAGATCTATATGTGATGATATAATCGAACAGAGCAGAAACCAGTTGTAGATACTTGCTTAAAGACAAGAACTGGTTATGATGTAAACTGCACAAAAAGGGAACCTAATATGCGACAGGTCTATATGTAAACGACGTGACCAAAAGCAGTTTATTGAACAAGGTTGTAAAGCGTGAAGATGAACGGACACGAGCAGGTGGCAATGGGCGAAGAGACGAGATTTATAAACACGACTGGGGAATAAACAGGGCCAGGAAAAGAAGAGAATTCAACAATACGGTCATGAGAAGGACTATCAAATTAACGTTAGTAGGGGACCATGTCTTGTCCCCCCTTCGGAGAGGTGAAAAAGAAACCTGCCCGTGGAGTGATATGGATACGCAGGTGGAGTGACGGTGGAGTGCCCCGGAGAGGGGAGAGGGGCGTGGAGAGAGTGAGAATTAATTTTTGGGGGTCTTTTGGGTCTAGAGGCTAGAGTCTAGACTGAAAAGGGTTGAGGATGTCTAGGATGTGCTAGGATGTACATATGGGAATAGAGGGTGAGGGGGGATAGCAAGAATTGGGGGGAGTATCGACATGATTGACATGTAAATCACCTTGATTGGCATGTTAGTGATCAAATTCATAGAAAACCTACCAGTACTGTACTCCAATTGTGAGCATCGAGGGTTGATTTGGTGAGTGGTGATCCATGATATAATGTGACATGACAAAAAAGGCACAGCGGCCCGGACTGCCCACCTCACGGTGTTTCTCTCCTGACAGCAAAGACATAACTCCGGTATAAAACATCCAGAATAGTGAGCAAAAAAGAGCCCCGTCTTGATTACTATCCAACTGGAGCACCATCAAAAAAGACAAATCATGAACACTCCGCGGGGATAAGCATATGTGGGGGAGACATGGTGATCTGCCTTCATCACAGACACGCACGGCCGAAAGAACTCGGCCAGAGATGCCGTGCTTGTTTGCCATCGGCCATTGAAATCCAGCCGTTTCAAGAGAGAACAAGGCGTATTGAGAGGTGCGCATTACTACACATCGTTCCCGCGTGCATGTGTGGTCCGGTCCTGGCATGCATCTTAGATCTGTAGCTGCTGGGGGAGGGGGTCGTTGCCTCAATTTTGCGGAGAAAGGGTAACTCGAGACGAGAAGATTTGAACTGGAGTGAGGATGGTAGGTTGAGGTTGAACTTTTCGGGAATTGATGTCGGCAGAGCTTGTTCACTGGTGATATGGATGAGGTCGATAATGACCCTCACTCCAAAACAACAGAAGCACCAGCCATTGTAGATGGACAATTCTCTCCGCGCAGATGGTCCCAATATACAAATTTCACTGGAGAACCAACTAAAAACCAAAGACTCTATGTACACTCAACTTTGAGGGCGATCATCCAAGCCGCTTCACTATTACCAAAACGTGGAGAGCCACGCAGAATCACCATTTAGCGCCTTTCTCAGTGATGATCCATCTACCAAAGTCGAGAAATCTACGTAAATCTACGTAATTAGTCCTTATCCTAGAAAAACTAAAGTCTTTTCTCGCCCGTGGTTATTTTGCTACAGACTTTAGTTGCAAATCATGATGCAAAGCTCGTGTTGACGTGAGAGGGGGCGCAGCCTCTTTGATGTTAGCGGCAGGGGCACACAGCCAAGATGGTGTACGATGTTGTTTTTTTCTCTCCGACGGCTGCGGCCGAGATGGAAGAGCACAATGAGAGAAAAGGGACATGGGCAACAGAGGAGCAGAGGGGTGCTCTTAAGAATTGGAGAAATTGGGGGTGTCTTGGTGCTGGTCACACACCCCATGACAACATCACTTACAAGCCCGCATTCAAGAATCTACAACAGAAACTGCACCAGGAAAAATAAAGACAAAGTAAAACCTGGAGAGAATTTAAACTTGAATTAAGAAACTCTGGGGGAATAGATTCTGGGGTCTGGAGTACATGAGATCCCCCGATTGTTTCCCCAGAGTCCCCTTAACAAATGACGAATTCCGAACAAACTGCGTGAAGAAAAGGTCGTGGACGATGGCCGAGGTGGGCCTGGGTATCCGTACAGCATCACTTTTCGTCACAGAGGCAGAGGCGAGATAACGGGGCCCAGTTTATTTCTCATGCTTATCGCCGACTTATCCGTCAAGATATTACTGCTCTGCTTACATTATTGACGATGGTGCATATGCGAGACGTTGAGTTGGCTCGAATAAAGACAGTCTCAATAAAGCCAAGAGGTGATAGCTACGATCATGAAATCACCGTGACATAAACCCTTGAAAAACAGCGTTTTGTTATGACAGCAGCCAAGTCTTTTCTCCAAAAGGGGGGAACAGTAGGGTTCTCCTCATGGTGAATTGGGGAAAAGAGAGCGTGACGCGGGAATAGCGAGGGAAAGAATTCGCGATGCAATGGCGTTCAACGGGTGGCATTGAAAAGCATGCCCTACCTAATTAATGGCATCCTCCCGAGTAAATACAACTCAATTCAACAAAAGATGGTGTCCACGACTGAAGATTCCCAAGCTTAGCCGGCAGTGACCGCTCGTCCCAATTAGTTCGCGAAAATCACCAGAGGAGCAGCAAAAAGGGCCGTTTGCTGTGGACACGGATAATATCCTCCAAGTCTCAAACTTCAGCCTGGGGCCCGTCCAGTTAATAAGCAAGAAAAACACCAGCTCATAACCTCGGTTGCCAGTCGGTTACAAGACGGGCACTGCAATCACATCAAATCGAATGATGAGTGCCTCCCCAAATTAGCTGGCAGAGCCTCTCGCGACAGGGGTGCTGATAGCGCTCGGCATCCAGTGTCTTGGCGGCAGGCGGCTCTTTCAAAAAGTCCAAGATTGGGTCGGTTATAGCAGAGTTTTGTTGTGATTGGTTTACTGAGTCGTTAAGATGCTGTGGGACACGTGCTATGACTCGAGGGCTTCAGGCTGTTTTCCAGAAGCAATGCGTCAAGGTCCAGGGATCTTCCACCCTGGTGGCGTTCCATGTTAGGGGGAGTTCAGCGCGTATCCGTGAGGTGGTGCAGGAATCTACAGCGATGACGCCACGGGCTGATTGTTCTCCGAAACCCCCCAATTGCCTGTTAGGTACTCCTCACTGAGCTGAAATGTTGCCTCTTGTCACTTTATCATCTCCATTCAACATAACATCACCAACATATCGAGCATTGCATCTGTTCTTAATATTCACTATCATCGCAATCTCACTCTTCATCCGCACCACACAACCATTAATACCCACCAGGACAAGAGTCGCAACAGAATTTGCCCCCCGTCATCATAACCTGGCAAGTCTGCAAGTCCCACTATCCATCCTTGATCGTATGAGCGAGGATCCGCTTCTTGACCTCTTGTCTCGCCACTCTTCAGATTCCGCCTGCGGAAATGTCCATCATTCGCTGCTGGAAATACCGATGCGACTCTTTGTTGATATTTCGAGCTCAATTGTGACCATTCCTGGCTGACAAAACAGACAACAATAGAATTGCGGATCCGACGCAGTTCAAAGCATAAACACCGCCAAAGAGCTTTTCCACTCGAAATTTAGGAACAACAGTCAACCCCAAAGCCGACCTGAGTTATCCCCGTCTCGATGATGAGATTTGTTTTTCGATCAAGGCCCGTTCTCCAAACAAAAAAACCTTGCTCTCATCAATCTCTGACAGGACAAGCACAGGCCACTTTTCTACGCCAGCCAAGACCAAGAAAGAGCCGCGAGGGGGCCAAGCCTAGCTAGACAGGGATGCGATCTGCTGCCGCTCATCAAAAGGTAACCACCGTCGGTGCCGTATTGCCATTGCCATTGCCATTGCCATTGCTGTTGTTACAGACACCTCGTTGGTTGTATGGCGGACTTCAATATCCGTGTCCAATACGCGGGTTGCATGCATCAAAGCTGTTGAGTAAGTCTTTGTGTTGCACTGCTGAGCATCGTGATTGTTAGACCCTTTGTGTTTCCGTTGCAAGCATTATTACCCCTGACTTGCTGCCGTGAGATTTGAACAGCAGGCAGATATTCTATCCAACTGGGTACTTGGCCAGCAATTGTCCGCGGCTGTGTGTCCATGCTCGAGTTACAACTTAATGTTCCCCAAGTGTAAAGGAATTCACATCCCTTCTAGGTAACTTCCTTCTCTCCGACTGCTCAGTATCCGGTTCGATGTGATGCTTCGACATTGGGATGCAACGCAACCCAGACATGCTAACTTCGGTTCTGTTCCCACTGGAGTTCGTTGTGTCTTCTCCATAGACTAGCCCCTTACTTCGGATAAATGTCCTCTCGTCAAATAACAAGCGGTATACTCGGAACGGTCGGCTTGAACAACCTTGACCCATGCGAATACGGATAGGAGTTTGGTGGGAAGTCAGTCTACACACTTGGTTGATAATACCAGTTTGTAGCCGATGCTCTTGGACGCTCTACAGAGCAGATGTTGCTATAGGACGCAGCCTTCAACTCGCATTCTACACATGGACAATGTCTCATTGGCGCAAGTGTCTCTTCCTGATAGTTTGGGGAAACATTTTGTGTTGTTGTGGCCTGACTGAGGTTCCGTTCGATGTGTTGCGCCCTTCAACGTCGAGATCTGTACGAGACTCTCAGCGTCTATTGCTCGGGATCACATTGCGTATTAGGTTGCGCCGGTAATCGTGAGTCTGCTACTCTATGTTGGCTAAGCCTAAGCCTACAAATCGGGGTACTTGAGGCAAGCCAACGGATAGTCCATCGAAGTTTTCTAGTCCGACTATGCACATGAATATGTGGCTCTTAATTCCCTTAGGAGTATCCAGTATATGAGTCCTTCCGGTCACGACGGTTTAGTAGATTGGGAGAGGATGGTACAGCTAAGCAGTTTATGATTTACCTTGACACAATGCTGCTCACATAGCCATCATTAAACACTGCCTCAACTCTCAGGCTGTAACAGTTCAAGCAAGTCCCTCTTCTGCGAAGACGCAAGAGTCCTTTAGGTTCCGCAATCGTACCACTCGACCTGGGACTTGACACAAGTCCCCATTCTATTAGCACCAATATGCTCATGAGTCTATCCCCACGGGGAAGAGCCCTAGTGCTGAACCCGATGGCACGTTTCTGTCAAATCTGAATCTTGTACTCAGATCAACTTTTGCCACCTGCCGAGATACCCGAGCTCCACACATTACGGGCAGACTCACTGAGTTGCAGTACTCATTACTGGACCTTCAGGGACGCATATGGAGTTTGGATGGCCGAGACATGGAGAACGGGATTGCCTCATAGATTAATCGTCGAATACTTTACATTGTTATGAAGGTCGATGTTAGAAGGACTGCTCATGAAGAAAGCCTAAGCTACTATCTTTGACCATGTCTCCTTATCCTACTACGTATTGAAGGCGTTACGATAGTGTTCCTATTTGGTACATTTACACCGGGCACCGATAACATGTCTAGATGCAAAGTTTACAATTTATTTTCTGATTTACCTGCTGCTTAACCCCTGACCAGCAGAGGTTTTCCCAAACTTACCTCTCGAGACTGAACAGAGTGCAGTAACCCCTAAGAAATACCTTGATACTTACCATCATTCGTATCATGATCCAGACATGATCATTTACGTCCAAGTACTTCGAATATACATCATATCTCGGATTGACCTCCTCAATTGCATTCACCCCCTCGCACAAGTCCTCTAGTCGACGCTGAACCTGGTGTAAGCAGACGTTGCAGGTTCAAACTCCGATTCACTTGGTGATCCCATCATCTGTGTGGACCCCCAGATCCAGGCTGGTTCCTCATTCTCACTTACAGCTTGCTCCGAGTCTGCCGAGATGCGAGCATGTGTTTCTGACATCCAGCATGTCAGACCAGCTATGATCTTGAGAAAGTCCAGAACATACTGCGCTGGGAAGCTTAGTAGAACGCACAAGAAGATTGTGAAGAAGCCATACTTACCGCCTCTATCACGTACGCGGAGAGCCACATCCAGGGCCATGGCCGTCTGGGAAAATAACACTACGACGCCGACGTCGATCCAGAAATACGTCGCTTGATTGAGACTGTTGTTGTAGTATGCAAGTGCAATGACGAGAACGTCGTTGATGAGGGCGTAGGAGAAGATACTGTAGAGCCATGTGTTGTAGCAGGCCCAGGGGAACTTCTTCCATGACTTACGATGGAGCATGGAACCGCTGAGACGCCATGTGCTGTGTGTTGTTCGTATGTACTCGCGAATGAATCCGCAGAGAGTTGGCAGATTCACTCGGACGGTGGTGTCAGGTACATCTTGGAACACAACAGTGCCACCTTCTTGTAGAAAGTAGCAGTTGAAGAAGCAAGTTTCATCTCCGTGTAGGGCACCTATTTGGGAATATGAACTTGCCTTATTCTCAAATTCGGCTCTGAACTTAGGGTCTGCACCATGGTAGGTGCGGAACAGGACAGTCGAGCCGCCAAAAAGAACAGAGGAATCCAATGCGTTGATAGCCTGGTTCTCATCAGCCAAGAGTCCGTGGTAGCATGACACGAGACACGCCCAGAGTGCGTAGAACCAGTTGATAGGTCTGCGCACAATCTTGGGCACAGCAACGGCTGACACTGCGGGATCGTCGAAAGGAGCCAGGGCGGAGTGTAGGAAGCCCTTGGGCCAGAGGACGCCCTGATCTGTTACCACCGTTACTGGAGTATCGATGATGCTCAGGGCATGGGATATCATGCGGCGTTTGTTAGCCTTATTCACAGCACCAACACTAATCTGAGTGGCGAAAGCAGTCTCCGATCGAAAGCGTTCCATCTTGGCGTTCACCTTTCTCTGAGCTTCCGTACCAATGGTGACGATGTAGAGGTGTGCGGGACGGTTTCTAAGAATCTTGTGGATGCATTTCCTCAGATCGCGGTCCTCTGGGTGAGTGATTGGGAGAATTACTGAGCAGTTGCTGTACAATATTGCGGGTCTCTGGCGGAGGACAACAGCGTGGTATTTATGGCTACCAATCTGGTTGATAGTGAACCGGATGAGACGCAAGAGGAGAACAATGGCGAGGAGGACAATGCAGACTATGGAGCCTGTTCCGGTGATGGGTGAGTAAGTCATCCTGGATTGAGAAATTGGGTAAATGACCTCAATGCAAGAATATTTGGTGAGTATGTGTAGAAGATGTGAAAGCGAGTTGTTAGTGGTGAGGAAAAGAACGTGGAAGGGCTTTGGGGGTTTATAGGCCTTCCATCCGTATGCGAACGATGAGTGTTCCCGTGTTCTAACGAGAGACAACCAAACAATAGCTTTTGTTTCATATCTCAGGGTGTTTCAACCCGCCTTGCCCAAGCTTTGAGAGTTAGAACAATGTCTTTGTACTAGTCTGGCTTGCGCTGCAAAGATATGTTGGATGCTATTGGCTACCGTCAATATACTATAATTTGAATTATGCTCTTGGGCGTTCATAATGACGATTTGGAATGCAGCCTGGACATATGGTTGTCTAGAGTTCAAAAAAAAACATTATTCTATTGGCCAAAAGATGAAGTTTCGAGCAGTATCCGTGCATGTCCGAATTCGATTTGCTTCTTACGGCTACAACAGGCATTTCTAGCGGACCAGGCGATGATAACTTCATCTTATGTAAGAAAATTAACAAAGGTCCTCATTTTTCCTTTCTTGTTATTAATATGTGATCCGGGCGACCTCAACACTACTAAAACTTCACTCGGAATCTTAGTCTGACTCATAGCCGCATCTCGTGAGGTCTCGGGGTGGGTTAAAATTGCAGTGCAGGCAATACGTGAATATCGGATCCTTAAGTAGTATGCACGCACTTTAAGCCCTTGCCCGTAAGAACCCAAAGTACATTCTATAGATAAAGGCGTGATCACCGTCTGCAATTTAATAGTAGTCCAATAGTTATATGCGTAATTGGTCTTGAACATCATGGCATAACCAGTTCAATACCATAGTTTATTCTGTGTGTGGCAATTATCAGTAGAGCTGATTTTCCAGAGAATACAATTAGGAATTCCAATACTACTACAATTCAATCGAGTAGCGATACAAGTTGATATAGTTCCGCGTCATGTTGATATTGCTGAGAGTGATGGTTTCGTAATGAGACAGTTCTAAGCCGACACACCGGTTTACCACATGACCGTTGTGATTACAAAGGCGGAAGTGGGAGCGGGTAATAGCCGATAGATTAGGTAGATTAGCTCATACCCTCCCTGTAAAGAAGAAAATAAATGTGTTCCCCGCTTTATCCCCAGACCGATATCTCACTCTCACTCTCACTCTCACTTGGCAGCAACCCCGTCTCGGTTTTTAACTGTATACGGAAGTCAAAAGGAGACTCGGGTACAGCAAGACTTGTTGGTTCTTTACTGTATACATCCATCAGCGTAAAATATTGATAATCAAACGCGATAATGATACTCTATACGGGTTAGGTTAGTAGCAAGCCCCGCGCGGTTATGCGCCGCCAGCCGAAGCCAAGATGCATCATTACCTTTGCCCGTTCTATCCCCGGACGCCATTTCCGGTCCTCGGGGGACCCATTAAGCCAACCAGGGGAGGGGGGGGGTTCCGGGGGTTCATAAGAAGCACATGGTTCCCTTTTTTTTGTCTAGATTTTAAATTATGACTCCTCCATCTGCACATACGGCCCTTTTATAGTGACCGTGTCTTATTCCCCCAAGTTATCGTAATTATGGGAGACGCGGACGAGAAGAAGTCACCCCGGGGTTCGGATCCGGAGACGGGTTCGGCTCGGAGAAGTCAAGACACTACCACTACGGAAGAAGGTGATGTAGATGTCATCGCCCCGACACAGCAGATCCATCAGCAGGTTTCGGTTCATGAGAAGGAGAGGGAAAAGGAAAAGGAGAATGTCGATATGTTTCCTCCTCGGACTGATGTTCCACCACCACCGCCCAATGGAGGCTACGGATGGGTATGCACAGCATGTGTGGCAACCATCAACGCCCATACCTGGGGCCTCAATTCGAGTTACGGAGTCTTCCTCGCCCATTTCATCGCAAACGACACGTTTCCCGGTGCGACCTCTCTTCACTATGCCTTTGTCGGATCCCTGAGTATCGCATGTGCCATGCTTGTCTCCCCTCTTGCTACTCTCTGTGTTCGCGAGTTCGGCACCAAGCCCACTCTTTTCGGTGGCATTATCTTGGAGACTGCTAGTTTGATATGTGCTAGCTTTGCGACCAAAATTTACCAACTCTTTCTCACGCAGGGCGTTCTCTTCGGGTTGGGAATGGGCTTCCTCTTCGTTCCGAGCGTCGGTATCGTTCCCCAATGGTTCACTACACGTCGATCTTTGGCGAACGGTATCTCTGCTGCTGGGTCGGGTCTTGGTGGCTTGCTATACTCCTTAGCAGCCGGAGCAATCATTCGAAACATCAGTCTCGCATGGGCGTATAGGATTCTCGGTATTCTTGTCTTTGTCGTCAACATCATCTGCACTATCCTTGTCAAGGACCGCAACAAGATCATAGGCTCTCGCCAGGTCCCTTTCGATCTCGGGCTCTTCAAACGAGTCGAGTTCACCCTGCTTCTCGGATATGGCTGGTTCAGCATGCTGGGATACGTCGTCCTCATCTTCAGCTTGGCGAACTATGCCAACTTCATAGGCCTCAATGCTTCCCACGCGGCCATGGTCAGCGCCATCTTTAACCTGGGTCAGGCTGTTGGCCGTCCCTTCATTGGATATTTCAGTGACCGCACAGGACGCATTAACATGGCCTGCGCGACAACATGGATGGCTGCGATTCTCGTGTTTGCGATTTGGATCAACGCCAAATCATACGCACTTCTCCTCTTCTTCACCATCGTGGGAGGTGCAATGGCCGGAACTTACTGGGCCACCGTCGGTCCCGTCACAGCCGAGGTTGTTGGTCTCGCCGACGTCCCTTCAGCGCTTAACCTAACGTGGCTCGTTATCAGCTTGCCTTGCACGTTCAGCACACCCATCGCGCTGCAGATCGTCGCGGGGACTGGTAAGTACATTGGGGCTCAGATCTTTGTGGGCATTATGTATCTCGCTGCGGGATTATGTTTGTTCTTCCTTCGTGGGTGGAAGATTGGAGAGCTTGCTGAGATATCTCGCGCTACCAATGATGATCCAGAGGAGATTAGTCGGGTCAGGTCGCATGCGAGTGGTGCTGTTAGCATCAAGAGTAGGAGAGTTGGTCGGAAGAAAATGATGGCTGAGTGTTATAAGCGCGGAAAGGTTTAGGGAACTACATTTGCGCACAGGGCAAATGGTGCCCTTTTGCCTAACCAAAAATCGATGTATATACGAATTTTAGTTTAATGAATTTGAAGTCACATGTATCAGCAAACACTCTCAGCTGGTGGGACAAGTACCCAGCATGCACGTTAGAACTGTTGATAATACAGCTTGCAGCCACAATGAGTACCCTCAAGTGGCTGGTGTAATATCCTAACTCGGCATTTGACAAGCCTTGTTATAGTCATCGATGGTCGTTCATCATACGTAGATCCAAGGTTTGGCTTGTACAACATCGGCGCCAGACTCCTACAATTCATAAACGACTTGAACTGATACAAACTACTGGCAAATTGAACACTAGTAGTAAATGCATGACTAATTAAGTTTAAGCCAGTTTATAGTTTGACTTGCAGTGTCATGCGCTGTTGACGCACGCAATCAACGTTCCCGTTGAAAGCCTTGTCTCAGACAATTCCCTTTGTAGTAACCCGATGTAACTTCCCAACAACGTCCAATTATCTCAAAGACATGGCCCATTTCCAAACAAAACAACCAATCTAGGATATCAGGAGTGACATCAAAGATGAGCTAATAGAGTATGAGCCCAATCGCGCACAGAGACACATCCTCTCGCCTATCATCACAAACACTATCGCAGTGTGGCCCCCAATCCCGACATTGACGTCAATCGGCACGACAGAGCTCCGGCTAAAGGCAAGGCCATCAAGTTCTAAGCAAATGAGAGAGCTCGTTGGAACCCTACCCGGCATTGGGTTGCATTCTTCGCGGTATGGCCGAGCTTCGAGTGTCAGTCGACCGCAGAGCCGCATCGGAATAAAGCTCGAGCTTCTGGCCTGCTTCTGGTGCTTGTGAATCGATACCAGGGCGTGCAAGTCTCTAATTCTGATCCAAAATACTCAAATTATAAGTAAGTAATCAGAATATCGGTGTTCTAAGTGAACAATACTAACTATATAGTCTGGCCCAATATGCCCGATGAAACAAAGGTTTATTACTGGAAATGTGTTAGTTATACCGATTACTGTATCTCAGTACTCATCGTCAGAAGCTAATTGTCAACAAAAAGTGCCAGTGTCTTCAATCTTGGAGCTGGACTTTATGTGCTAGCTGTTTGCACTGCCATCACATACGATGCGATAACTGTACTATCTACACAAATTAAGGGGCGATGATCCCTTGTAAAGATATGTATAATTGGATGAGAATGTAATCTTTTTGCCCGTCAGTTAGACTCATCGAAGTCGCAAAACTGTTTATTATCTTGCTTTCCAAGACTGTTGCACGATGAATAGTGGGAAGGGTGATTAAGTTGAAGGTTGCTCCAAAGGAATGGCATCTGGAATTGTATTATAACATTATGGTTACGCGCCATTGTTGCGATCACTCATATCACTGAATAGTGAATAGTAGGGTCTAGAAACATAGCGCAGTAATAAGAACATTCAACTACTTTAATAAGGAGCTAGCAGGTCTATTCTTGTGGTACGGCAAGGCAAGAAATCTTGTCGCTTGACCTTCTATCACAAGATAACGTATCAAGTATGTTAATTCTATGTGGAACGTAGTTTTGCGCATAAGAAAAAGAGCCAAGCCTAATTCTTTCATCCATAAGAGCCAACACAAAGAATGCCATGAGCCAGTGATCTCTTTGTTCATACCTCTTTGACTTTGAGTGAGCTTAGGGTAGCCACGTGATCTGGCGTCGCAAAGGATGGCCCAAACGCGTCTCAGCCCCCGCAAGATTCAAGATTCGCGACCTTTGACCTCACGTCATAACCTCCTGCTTAGCCCAAAGTCTTATGGAATTGTGAGCGACTTCGCGTCGTACTTGGCGCCCGGAGATGTGGATCTTGGAGAATTCAGAGGCCTTTGATGGTGAGTATTATACTTGTTAAAGCTCAACGTGGCTGACTTGTCCTTAGGTCGAAGGCTGTGGTTGCGACCAGGGAAGACCTATTTATTTGGCAGAACAGCCGCAGAACGTAAGACAGTCACCGTGCAAATGAAAAATCCCTAGCTTATAATTCCTATTCAGCCGGTCAATTGGCCATATCACACAATACCATCTCGCGCAAGCACTTGACCATCACCGTTAGCCCTGTCGAAAAGGGACAAGCTCATAATCCCACCAGCCGCTCCACGCTTACGATTGAAGATTTGGCGACAAAGATAGGAACAGTCGTCAATGGAGAAAAGATCAAGGGGAAGAAGAAGGTGATAGAGGGGACCAAGGCCGAGTTTACTATGGGAAAATGCCCAAACACGTTCTGGTGAGCCGTTTCATCCGGTCTTCGTGTTACTCCGCTTACAGTTCGCAGCATTTCATGGGAACCGGTCGTCTTTGCATTTTCCTTCACAAGCAAGGAGTTGCAAACAGATCCCCTAACTACACTTCGCAAGAGATTCGAGCAGCTTGACATCAAGCTCGTGACGGAATATGTCAATGCCACCACCCATGTCGTGTCAAAGAAGCGAAACACTGCCAAAGGTCTTCAGGCCTTAATTAATGGCAAGCATATAGTGACGGAGACGTTCCTAGATGCGGTGGTAGAGGCTGGAAGCTTAGCGGATGGGGCTGAGATCACTGATCTTAGCCCTCTGGAGCAGGACTTCAAACAAAACTGGCCTGATGCTCTGCAACATTTACCACCGAGAGGCGGCGAGCCTGTGCAACACCCAGATTCTACGTACGCTCCAGATCCATCGCGACAAGACATTTTTGAGGGGTACACCTTCATATTCTACGACGACGTCCAATACAACAATTTGTTAGCTCCTATTACGAATGGCGGTGGCAAAGCGTTACTACGAGATGTTGTGCCTGAAGAAACCCAAGTTGACGATTTTGTTCAATATGTCAAAAACGTCGCTGGGGAGAAAGGTCTCGGTGCCTTTAACGACGGCAGCGAGGGAAAAGGTGTGGTGGTAGTACGCTTCGTGCCCTCGAAAGGAGGCTCGGTCGACTGGTATGTTGAGTTTTTCAGAGCCGTGTCTCTTAGGCTTGACCACCGCCCAATTGAGCAGAGCGAATTTCTAGAGGCGATTCTTATCAAAGATGCGAGCATCCTTCGACGGCCTCTTGAAGTCGAGACATCACCACAGAATACCCAGAACCAACACCAAACCCGTCAAGAAGGTGAGGTGTCGAACGAAACCCAACAGCCAGCCACACAAGCTCAACCATCACAATCAGCCGAAGAGCCACAACCCGCTCCTCGACGAGGACGAACTAGGAGAACCGTCAAGAGACGATTCGCAGGCTTTGACGACGATGCAGATATTGACATGGACGATACTCCTCTGGCATCGGTGCCCGCATATCAGCCTCCAACACAGGCAGCTACTCAGGCCGAGACACAAGCCCAAAGAAATGAAGATGGGTTATTTGTCTCGCAAGAAGCAGACATTCCCCCAGAAACACAACCATCAGGCAGTACTCGGTCGTCGCAGAGGAAAAGGCGGGCTTCGCCATTACCTGAAGATGATCTTATGGATGGCATGACAACTGCCGCAGAAAGATTCAAGCGTCAACGGATAGAACGAGGCGAAGATATGGATGAGCCAGCTGAGCAGATGGAAACTCAACCGGCCAAAACAGTCCCGAAGCCAAAGAAGAAGATCAAGAAAGAGTTTGATATTTTGGCACTGGCCGCTCAAAACAAAGAGGAAGAAGAGGCTCGCGCCCGAGCTGAGAAGGAAGACTTGGCGAACCTGCCTGACGATGTCGATCTTTCTGAGATTCGCAGACTCAATATCGTAGAGGAGATAAAGATACGACAGCCCAGTCATGGCCGGACACGAGAACAAGACATCCGTGATGGACGATGGGATCCCAAATGGAATGGGATGAAGAATTTCAAGAAGTTCAGACAACGAGGAGAGGCGACTGGTCGACAACCAGCAAGGACTATTGTGCCCCTGACGCAAGTCAAGACAAAGGAGTTTGGCGTGGGAGACGACTACTGGCTCGAGGATGAAGAGACAGACCGGAGGAAGAGGAACCCAAGCCAGCCTCCAGGAACAGAGTCGCAACCCTCAGCTCCAGCCCCGGCTCCTTCACGGACACAGAGGAGAACAATCGCTACTGTTTTATCGGATAGCAGCGACGATGAGAACAACCAGGGCTCGCAGAAATCTTCAGCACCAGCAACGCGCACACGAGGAGCCCAAGCCGCAGCATCACAAACGCAGTCTCAAGCCAGCACAAAAAGCCAGTCTTCTCGAAATACTAGCCAGGCGAGTAAACGAGCTGCAGCAGAGCCTGCCGCTGGACAGCAGCCTGCAAAGCGGACTCGGCAGACGAGGAAGGCTATTGAAATCGCGGATAGCGATGATAGTGATGATGAGCTCAAGTTTCGCTTTGGAAAGAGACGGTAAAAGACGGTCTCTATGGGGTATCTTTCTAGCTAATGTACATCTATCTGTTCCAAAAGGAGCATCTATGGCGCAACGGTATGGTCTAATACATGTAAAAAAATCCTTCCTCCCGTACAGTGATTACGATGGTAGTCTACGCCTGTGCTGAGTTGATTCTAAACAACTATCGTCTAATCCATCTGGTCCATCTTACTCTCGGTGCCTTCGGATTCTTCAACAAGTAGGCCTACTAGACATGCTGACAACATAGTCTCATAGTTGACCCAAGGGTGAACCTCGCCGAACAGTTTAGTACCGTCACGACCAGCACCACGCAACAGTTCAGGAACACCGCCAGGGTGGAAGTCAGCATATGGCGAAACGTTATACACCTTGCCATTAAGCGCCATCCACGCATCTTTGCCCTTGCGGCCCGTCATGCGCTTCAACATGGACGGAGTCACGCGCAAGTACGGTGTCTGAGATTCAACGCCCCGAAGGTCGGCATTAGGTCCAGATATGCGAGCCCAGTCAAGAGGAGAGTGTCCCGGAGTCAGCAGGACTTTGCGATTGGGTTTGTTGGGCTTTATGGGGGTTCCATTCGTGGCTAAAAATGACAGCCGAAAGCTCCGTGTAAATGGAACGGATATTGATGGGGAAAGCTAGAATGATTCCAGATGATTTCAGGTGGTAACTACCTAAGTAATAGTACCTTTACTACAAGCTTATTTGCCAATAAAAGCCTTCAATTCACACGACGCATTGGCTAGGTATTTTGCTTTATCTTTCACTGTTACTCGGGTTTGGTCTCACCAATTCATGGAATTCAAGGCATGAGACACCACTCGAGGTCTGGACAAGGCAAAAGAATTACAGTAACAAAACGTCTCACTCCACTGGTTATTAGTGGTCATGCCACATGCTTTTGGACGCTGAGTGATCGACACCGAGAAAGCTGGCGTATTTTGCAGGGGTAAGAGATGAAAACTGTGCAGGGGGCTTTGAATGATCAGTGGGGGCTCGGTTGGCATGAAGTTATAATCACTTGTGGATAACTGTCAATGTTCAAAAGGGGGAACTGCACAGAGGTACGGAGCATGGAGTATCCCGTTTGAATAGTTTACGATTCTGTCGAAGTAACAATTTTATGATCAAGTCGTTGAAAGGAAGACGCATTTGGGAATAAACAACTGAGTTGTCGAATCATGTCTTTCATGAGATCGATCCGATCTAGACCGTCAGGCATGTTTCGTGATGATGAGAGCCAGTCAAATTGCTCAATTGATAGACATATAGACATGTTTCAATAGCATGTCATGCACATGTTGGGGTAACCAGAAAAGCAGAAGCATAACATAATACAGAAGTATCTGAGCATGATTACAATGAAAGAGAGGGCGAAACTCCAGCAAGGATGGTCCTATCCTGGCCATGTCCATGAATGACCACAATCCGTTCATTCCGCTAGTTTCGCGAGCATTATCCCTAGCATTTCCCGGTTCTATTTTGGTTCTTGCGATTCTTCTTTTCTCCCTTTTTCTCGCCTCGCATTCCTCCAATTTATCAATCTGTGGCGATCTGTTTTCCTTTTACAACTTTCGGTTCACAGTGAATAGAATACCCTCTTTCGATATATGCTGTGGACGACACTATTGCATACTTCCCTCTCACCTGCATCAGAAGCGAAAAACACAAAACATCCCCGCTTTCACACGTGAAGCCACTTCATCTACCCAACAGTCAACAGTCTTGCAAGTTAACGCCACCGCCTCTTGTCTCTCTTGGTCGAGAGCTGTTTGTTTACTTTCATGTTGTCACCTCGACACTGGACTGGAGTGAAACCCAATATCAACTAGAGACCACTAGTGTCTAGTGACAACCAACGCTGCAGCCCTTGCGCTACGGGTTGTTGCTCAGTACAATTTACGGGGAGGTCCCCTTAAACCTATTTTGCTACCGCTTCGCCACACAGCCAATGAGAGCTCACCGCTCCGTCCCGCTACCAGTCATCTCAGCCTGAACCAGCAGTCGAGGATCGTCTCTGACAACCCAACTCCCGTCGTGGACAGGATGCGCACTCTAAACACCATCAACTCGTCATCCTCTCGTCCTACATCGCCTGGTCTCGCTGTTTCTCAAGCTCAACCTCATACTCGCCGCTCTGCTGCCTCGCCAAACGATAAACTCGTCACCTCTTCGAAACCTCTCCCAAAGATCAGATCTCGGACCCCTACTTCACTTCAGGTTCAGGCTCGTCCCCGATTTCCCTCGGCTGGTGACAATCGCACGTCGCCATCCCTTGGCTTCCACGACACAAATAAACAACATGTACTTTCAGTAACCGCCACAATTCCCTCGACCCGTTCAACTTCGTCGAGTTCCGCACCTCCTACCTCGAAAATGGCCCCCGGCGAAACGAGACATAGGCCCCCGCAGCTCAGTGCTGCTGCAGCAAAGACCGCCGGCCGGACGCCCCTGACACCCAAGATTGCCTCGACGCCAAAGGGTCCTGCAATAGGTGCACCTTCTCTTGTTCGTAGATCGACACAAGGGCTTTCCACTGGCACACCTTACCGGGACGACAATGCTGTTACCCCCCGGTCCGGCAGTCGACAGGGCGGTCGAAATAATAGCAATAGTTCTACTCCAGGCGGAACACCAAATTTGGACCGAGATGGATGGGATCCTCGAGCCTCGTCTTCCTCTGCAGGCAGACAGTCATTGCCTCGAGCAGAATCGCCAGCTGACCCAGATGCTAAATTCTTTCGTGCTAGCGATGGCCCCGTTCCATCACAGACATCTAGTCGTCCGTCGTTAGGCTCTCAAAAAGCGAGTACATCATTCTTCCATGCCAGCAAAGTCAGCTCCGAGCTCAAAAGAGCCAACACTCCTTCGGCTGCTGCACCTGAGCCTCCGTCTTCCAAGTTCTTTTATGCAAACGGTGTCGATCTGGAGCTCAAACCTAACTCAGCCAACTCATCCAGCTCCCGACTCCAGTCGAAACGTCCAAGCACCAGCAGCTCAGCAAACGAACCCTCAAATCCCTCATTGCCTTCGAGGCCACATTCTCCAATAAAATTAGCCCAACCGGCTCCTTCAATACTCAGAAATAATGGTCTAACCAACAGACCGCAAGTAGCGTCACCGCCTCAGATAGCTTCTCCACCGCCCTTAGCTCCGGCAGCGTCTATCGTTGCCAAGAGGAGGGTCAGCATCGAGTCGGCTCCAAAAAAGCAAAGAGGTCATGCAAGAACTGGTAGTGTTCCCAGTTTCGACCACTCTCACTCGCCTAGACTGCCTATGTCGCCGGGCCGGCGACCCTTCGAATATGGCTCACCTCCCAGCAGCCCTGGCACGACCCAGCCGGCTTTGACCATGGCCTCAATTCTTCAAATTGCCGAAGATTTTGACGACGAAGAAGAAGAGGAGGCAGAATCCAAGGACGAAGAAGCCCAGCCTGATCTGCAGAGTCCTACAAAATCTAGTCACGGGGAGCCTGTGAATGATCTTGTCGCCAACGCTCGAAGGGAACGCAAGGTGCAAGATCTGGAAATCACTAATGCCTCTCTTGAAGCTATAAATCGAACACTCGAAAGACAATTACGGAAACAGCAGGCGGAAATCCGCAGATTTCGCCGACTGTCCAGATCAGGCCGGCTATCTGCAGTTGCTTCAGCGGCCTCCAGCCGAGTGCCCTCTGCGGCGCTTGCAGATATTCCCATTAGTCTTTCGGATCTTAGCGAAGAAGACGATTCGGCACCACCTTCAGAAGATGAAGAGCATGACTCGTTGGACGAATCTGACGCGTCAATGACCGACTCAGTCTCAGCTTACGATGCTATCGACCCTAACGATGAGAAGGCAATTGAGAAAGCCATGTCGCGACGGAAACGTGACGAAGACCGCCTGCAGCTCGATTTGTCTAAGCACCGCGAGTCTCTTGTCGGTAGCCAGAAGATCAACCAGAGCATTAAGAGATGTCTCAACTGGACCGAAGTTCTCATCAAGGAGGGTCAGAAAGCACTGGAGTATAAGGTCCGCGTCACAGATGTTGAGTTTGGCGGCCAAATACTGGCTCCGGCTGGAGGAGTGGAAGACGAAGATGAAGAAGAAGACGAAGAAGATGGTTTATCTGGCGTTGATGATCTCGAGACTGATCCTGGCAGTGCGGTGCTTGAGCCCCCTCTGCCTTGGGAGAAGGGCTCCCAGGATCGTGATAGTGGCATTGAATTGCAACCGGACAGTAACTGACTTTACTCAATACCTCCCTGAAGTTTATTCTTGATCTCGGTAATCGACACAACCAAATAGCGACCAGGATGTCGCACACAACTCGCAACTGAACTTTTCTTTCCTTACTGTCAACTCTACATCACCAGCCGAGCCTCAAGGCACCACGACAAAACATTTTCATCAGATCTACGAAGTCAATGGAACATGACATGCATGCATACAAGGCGTTGGGCAAGCAAGCGATCATTTCTGCGTTCCTTTTGCTTTCAACTGTGTTCTGCTTCCCAGCAACTGCCTCGCAATGCATTATCAATTCCACCTCTCTCAAACGATCTTTTCTTCTCGACTAGAGGAGCACAACCAACCAACGGCCTGGACAACAATCATCACACTCGCACGCCCTTCGAGACGGGCATCTTTCTTTCTCATTTGTCGCAGAGATTTGTGCTTTTTTTTCATTTGCTTTTGGATACATATATTGTATAACAGATACCCCGGAGGAAGTTTTCACGCCGACCTGGCGAGTAAATAAGATGGAATCATTGGAGGAAACAACAGAAAAGAGAGCCTGAGATGGGATTTGCTTCCTACGCTCAGTGGCAGAATACTCTCATGTACGGGATTAGAAAGAGATAGGGAAATCATTCAAGTAGTCACCAGAAATAAGAAATGAACATCGGGCATCAGGAGATGAGCTACAATCTTCAACTTAACCTCACACGCTCCTTCATTATACTCTGACATATGTGCATTCTTAAAATAAGAAGTATGTGAAGCTATCGAAAACGGCCGTCGAATTCATTGAAAGAAAGGGGGGAATAGAGTCATGAAAATTATGTCTAAATCAGTCCCAATCGTCCTCGTCTATACATCCTTCCGCATATCATACTAGCCGCCAAGCCAAAGTCCGCCAAATTGATATCAACCATCCTTTTGAATACTCAACCACGCATATCTTGTGTGCCAGTGCTACGCATGATCCTGTTTCATCATGTCCTGACCGGACCAGGAACTTCTCTCGTTGCTGTAAGACCGTTTAAGGTGTTGAGGCGGCAGGTTCTTTGTCTTTGGACTCCTTGTCTTTGCCATGCACGAAGGACTTGCGATCCTTCTTCTTCTTCTTGTCGTCTTCCTCCTTGTCCTTCTTTATGGCAGCCTCAGCGACGAGCTGCTCGAAAACGAGATAATCACCCTCCTCTTCAGGAGATCGCTCAGACTATAAAATGTTAGTCGAATCCGACAGAAACCAAAGGCTTGACATACCCTGATAAAGACATCACCAATGAGAACCAGGGCCTGTGCGCGCTCGAGTCGCTTGTTAAGGTGGACCTTCTTGTCGTAGAGGATGCTGTCGCAAACCTCGCGCAGAACGCTCTGAATCTCGAACTTGCTCCCCCTCCATGCGGCAGTAAGGATCTTGCCTGTCACACGTCTCTCGTACTCAGCACGCTTCTCGTCAGTCCAGTCCTCGCCACCCTTCTCCTCCATCTTGGCCATATCCTCCATAGTCTGCTGAGCATCGATGGCGCTGCTGATGGTGTTCCATGTTTCCTTGACGAGGGTGCCCTTGTCGCGAAGTCGGCTGAAGAAGCCACCAATACCAAAGAACTTTTGGCTGCGGAGGAGGCTTGACGCCTTGGAAACGTAGGTTTGGCCAATGGCGTGCAAAATATCAATACCGAATGACTCCATCTTGAGATTCTCAACCTCAAGTCGCATCTTCTCCTGGAAGGCCTTGGTAACATCGGCACCCTTGTCTGTCTCGGTCCATACGCTGAGTCGGTCGAGAAGCTTTCGGACGAGGGTATCAACACGCTCCTGGCGAATTCTGGCACGCTCCTTATCGAGAGCGACCAGTTGCTCTCGCTGCTCCTTGGTCATACCACCCTTCTTCTTCTCCTTCTGCTTGAGCTCTTCTTCTGTTAGCTCGCCCTTGTTCGCCTGTGCATCGAGAAGATCCTCATGCGACTTATCCATCAGTGCAGGTCGAAGAGGAATCTGGGTTCGGTTGCGAGAGCTTGACGAGGGAGCGGGCGATGTGGCATCGGCTCGCTGGGGAGCATCGGCGGAGAGACCAGCAGCAGGTGCAGGGACGGGAGAAGCAGGCTTGGTCTCTTTTTCTTCGTGAACGGCGGCAGCGGCGTAGGGTGGGGGTGGTGCGCCGGCGTGCTGCTCTGCTGCGGCGGCAGTCTTCTCCTCTACCTTTGCCTCCTGCTCCTTAAGGCTTTCTTTTCTGGCGCTTTCGGTGCCAGGGAACTCTTCCTCGGCGGCTTGCGCAGCAGCGGCTTCGGCGGCGGCGGCTTCCTCCTCCTCCTGCATCGTGATATCCATGGTCGCTGTGAGGTCCTTCATGAGGCTAATCTCACCGATCCAGTCAACGAAGGCCTCTCCTCCGAAGATGGAGCTGAAGAACTCAGCAGGATCAGCAAAGCCTTCCTGCGGTCTCGCAGAATCCTTTCCGAACTTGTCGTATGCTGCGCGTAGGTTGGAATCGGAGAGGACCTGGTAGGCCTCACCGATGGCCTGGAACTTTTCGTGTGCGGTGGGGTCATTGGGATTCTTATCTGCAAGTTGACGAAGTGTTAGTTTTGCTTGAACTCTACGGGTCGCTTGACGCAGAGCAAAGAGGCGAACCTGGGTGGTGGATAATAGCCATCTTGCGATAAGCCTTTTTAATCTCCAGCTCGGTGGCCGTGGGCTGGACGCCTAGGGTGTCATAATAGGCGGTATCGACGACCATGATGGGAGTGTTTTTCAGGTTCTAGGTCGTAATTATGAGGTATGTAGATAATATTGAGTGTCGGTGTTTAGGTATGAAACCAGTCACCTATAGGTAGTATGTAGGAGGTATCTACGGGAGAGTGAGGAGGGAGAGGGAGAAAAAAAACTCTAAGAGCATGTGCATGTGCATGTGGTAGGTGACCAGCAGGAACTGGAACTGGAACTGGAACTTGTTGATGATGGCGTCCATCGGACCGCCTGAATTTAATGACCAAACCGGCCCTGCCCGCTTAGGCTCTGGTTTGGCTTGGTTTTGCTTGGCGGGAATTCCCTGAAATTGACCTACCTACAGGCAGTTCCAACTTCACTAATGGATGTATCGTATGGACTGCGCAATTTTAGGTTGGGAGTTTTCAGGTTCTTTCCATGTTAATTTACCGTCAGGCATCATGCCCAACCTTTTTTTCCAATGTTTAGCGGGAGAGGGGTAGATAATCTTGTCGACTTGTAGGGTCTTCAGGGCTATGGTCTACGTAATGGTGGGGCAGTGCCTGTTGGACCACGTCACGAGTCGACCTTCACAGTCATCTTGGAACATTAGTCAATTATACTCCAATTCTTGGTTGGGAGTTGACGTTGACTTCTTGATAGAGTCAACTCTCTAACAATAGGTGCATATGCTAATCATTTCTAGATCTATATTATTCTCGGTCTATCATATATAGTGTGCAATCCGATAACTTCCTCTCTTCTCTAAAGTATACGTAACATAACATAAATTATTATGAACTTTTATTTATGTACATAATAGTAGGATAATATTATCTATGAGAATATAATGGAATAAATTATCTTAGTTTTATATAATCTTGGGAAATTTCTACATATGATATTTAAAATACAGTAAATTCTCTTAACTTTATGTAATCTTGAGAAGTGATCATGTATAAAATATGATAAACTTTCTTCACTCTATACAATCTTAGGATAATATCATACATAAAATATTCTAACATTATTACGTGTCTGTAGGTAGGCTATCCTTATTCATTACTGGAAATGCTGAGATTTGAGCCTCCGTAGCGCATCTATCCCTGCCAGTGTTTCTCCAGCAGCCTTCATTCTTATAATGCTCGCTCGGCAAGCCTCCTTCAGATTAGGGACTGTTCCTGTGTAGCCATATTCTTGAAGTGTTTGCGAGAGCTTGGTCGTGCTCAATCTGCTGTTGGGTACCTTGTCCGTCAGAAACACGTCTTCACTATCCAAATTCGAGCCTTGTTGCAGCAACAAGTTCAAATGGAATAGCAGAGGATCCATCTCTTCTGCCAACATGTAAAGGATGTGCCTGGTCAACATTGTTTCGGGGTTGACAAGGTTGAATCCCCCTTTCGCTTTGTGCACTGTTAAATGTACAGCAGCAGGCAAGAGGTCGTGAAGAACTGAGTAGGTGTTTGGAGTGTCGATGGCGGTCCCACATATGAGACTCTAGTTGCTCTCCCCATCCATGATGAAATTGCATTTTCTCAGCATGTATTCGACATAGTTGTTTTCCGCCAATGCATTCAGATACGCATCCGAGTGTGTAGGTCGAGTATAGTCTGCTAGGTCTTCTACGACAGCGAATACGTGGGTTGGCTTGTCAGCTTCCAGCCTGGTCTTGCTGTTGGACTTGCTCGATTCTCCAATCATTGTCCAGAATACCGGTGCCAAGTTTAGCGATTTGAGACGACGCAGGATGTACTGAGAGAACCAGAATTGGTTGCAGTTGCAATAGCTGAACCACACAAGGAACTGGAGGTCTGTTGTCGATGCAGGTGTATGACTCTCAGGGCTGCTTCGTGTAGTCGACATGTTGATGGTGATGATATTTCCAAATGACCAAACTACCAAAGCAGGATAAAGGAAACATAAACTACCAGCCTACTTCAACTCGTAGCACTATTACTAACTGCAATTGTGACTTCTTCATCACAAAGGATAGCGATAGTAGCTGCCTAGGTGTAACATGGAGCAATTAAAGACATGAAAATGAGCATATGGGCAAGTTTTAGATAGCTCGAGGAGTTAGGTAGGAGCTACATATCTAATATACATATACATATACAGTAGGTATGCAAATAATTCCCACAATAGGTATGCTCTATTCTAAACCCTACATAAGATTATATAAATTATAACAAACGTTTCATAATTCATATAGTTTAAGAGAAACTCTTCCTATTTAGTATAAACCTATATAATCGTATCTGAGAATTCTACATAGAGTCTTCTAACTATTAAATAATTTATTCGTCTATCCTATTTTATATCTCTAGTTGCCTCGTTATCGGAACTTTTGCACCGAACTATATTCTCGAGCACTCCTATTTCTCACTTGAAGTTGCAATTGCAATTGCAGTTAGTGCAAGTGCTACGAATTGCAGTAGTTGATGTTTCCCTTACCCTGGTTTGAATCACTTGGATATATCGAGTCTATTAAAAAGTCCATTAAAAATCCGATTCATCATAGTCGCAAATGACTGGTTTCCGAGGCTCAATTTTCATCGTTTATGGCAAATTCTATCACGAATATTGATTGCTGTATTTACTCTATCTGACTGTACACCTACCTCATGCTACATTCTCTCTTCCACTTTCCCGAAAGGCGAATGCTTTATCCGTACTTTTCTAGCTCCTGCAATATTGCTTCCCATCACTTTTAACTGGCTCGCCAAGTCTCTCAGTTGCGTAGAGGTGACGGGCTCGCAGCCGGAGTGCAATTTCCCATAGCTTACTCTAGAGACCAACTAACTGAGAAAGTGGGTTGCGATATTCTTCAAGCCAGAGATGCCAGACCGCCGCCTTGGTACCCAATGAGGATACATCCAGAGGTCAACTAGCAGAAAGGTCACTAGGAGTGTGACTTGTTAGTCAGGCAATTGGCAAAATCCCAGACTCTTAACTCATCTAGCAGAGGTAGAGGAACTTGTGGCTGTCCGGGCTGGATAAATCCGGCTGGGCGGTCAGAGTGACCGGATCGTGTACATGCATATGTCAGGAACAGGCTGAACTTTTATTAGTATTGTTGTGAACCTTCAAAGTGCGTGCATATTGGCCATTGAGGGGGAATTCACAATCCAGGTTCAAGTCGGGAATGGCAAGCTATCGGGTGAGTATTGGCTATAGTAGAGCCTTCACTGCATCCCCTATGGGCAAAAGATATCGAGAAATTATCGATGAGCATGTCGTCTCAGCTTTCAAATGCTGCTGGAGCTGAACCTGGGGTATGCTAAGCTAAGCTCGCTTGTTGAATGTCTCGTCTCAAGCTAAGGTACGGACATGTTTTGGACGCACCACCGCATGTTCGGACCGGCATTTGAATTGACCTTCGGCACGGGGACAGCATTGGGACCCGGCCTTCCGGTTGTTAGACAGCCTGCACAATCCCGTGTAGTGTCAGCATCTTCTGGGTCATTGTCGTTGCTGCATATGTGCACATCCACGACAGGACACAATCCTAGGGAGTTCGCTAATGTGATGCTTAAGGTAATCCGAATACGACAGAGGTAATGCACATAGCGCGGCGCTTATGCCCCCCCTATGAAGATGATCGCTCTACAAGGGTCAGCAGCCCCCACCTCCTAGCAAGAAATGAGCTCTTTGCATTTTTGTGGATTTATCCGGAGCGGAGGTTGAACAGTCTTATTTTGCTTCTCCCATCTGTCCTTCTGTCTTCTTCTCTTTCTCAAGCAACCTGGTGGTGAGACAATACACCAAGACGCTTCCGGGACTTAATACTACCGAATTGGTATAATACAACCTTTTCCTCCTCCCGTTTACTTGATCGTGCTCGTCTGTATCAAGTCGTGCGCTATTCCTTCAACTCCTCACGCGCTCAACTCAACCTCAATTTCATCCTCCTCCCCTTGCCCCCTCACACATACGCCGCCAAGATGGGTTACCTCTACTACCTCTTCCACCCCTATCAGCTTCGATCCATTATTCAATGGTGAGTTACTATTCTCAGCAATTCCACTAGAAGGACCTGTCTAATAGTGCTCTAGGAAGGTATGGCATGACCCCGTTCACGAGCGCGACCCCAGCACGGAGTCGCCTGAGCTAAAGGAATGTTTTCGCTACCTTGACATGACAAGTCGCAGTTTTGCGGCTGTCATTCAGGAGCTTAACCACGAACTCCTCGTCCCAATTACCCTCTTCTACCTCTGTCTCCGTGGCCTAGACACCATCGAGGATGACATGACCCTTCCTCTAGACAAGAAGATTCCCCTCCTTCGAAATTTCCATGTCACTATGGAACAAGAGGGATGGCAGTTCCACGAAAGTCAGGAGAAGGACAAGGAGCTGCTGGAGCACTTCGACGTGGTCATCACCGAGCTCAAGAAGCTCAAGTCTCCCTATTATGACATTATCAAGGATGCGACTCGCAAGATGGGTAACGGCATGGCTGATTATGCCGAGAACGAGGAGATGATCAAGAACGGCGTGCAAACCATTGATGACTACGAACTATACTGCCATTACGTCGCCGGACTTGTGGGTGAGGGCCTAACGAGTCTGTTCGTCGCATCCGAGCTTGCCAACCCTAAGCTTGCCGAGCGTCCTTCTCTTACCGAGTCGATGGCCCAGTTCCTCCAGAAGACCAACATCATCCGTGATCTTCACGAAGACTGGCAAGACGGTCGAAGATGGTATCCCAAGGAGATCTGGAGCCAGCACGTGGACAAGTGGGAAGATCTCTTCGAGCCTAGTCAACAAACGAAGGCTTTGGAGTGTGTCTCCCATATGGTTCTCGACGCACTAAAACATAGCGAGGAATGCCTGTTCTATATGGCGGGTATCAAGGATCAGAGTGTCTTCAACTTCGTGGCCATTCCCCAAGGCATGGCCATTGCAACTCTGGAGCTTATCTTCCGCAACCCTGACGTTCTCAAGAAGAACATCAAGATCACCAAGGGCGATGCCTGCAAGATCATGTTCGAGTGCACACAAAACCTTTACACCGTTTGTGAAGTGTTCAAGCGATATGCCCGATTAATTGCCAAGAAGAACGACCCTCGGGACCCCAACTTCCTTGCCATCAGTGCGCAATGTGCCAAGGTTTGTTTTTCTACTTTCCAATTTGTGATTTGGTCACTGACATTTTACAGATTGAGCAATTTATCGAGACCCTGTTCCCTAAGCAGGATCCGAAGAAGCTCGCCCTTACACAAAACCAGAAGGAAAATAAGGAGCCTGGAATGGACGCTGGCGAGGCCGTTGTGCTCTTCGGCGTTGTTATTGCAGCTTTGGTCTGCATTTCTGGTCTTATGGTACGCAATAATCTTGATCTTCGTGCCACATATGACTGACTCTATTCACAGCTCGGTACCGCTTGGTTCTTTGGAGCCAGATTTGATACCATCTTTAAGGAAGCCAGTGTCTTCCTACCAGGTGGCGAGAAGGCCACCCCCATTATCACGGGTCACGAAGAATTGTAGCACTATACGCACGCCGATTTGTTTTTTGGTTTTATAACGGCACCAACCTTTTTAACGATATCCTGACGTACATACCACATTTAGCACAGTCCTCTTTGAACGGACAAGCCCAGCTAGCGTGCTGCTGGGCCTTATACTCTTGTTAATACTACAAGCAGCGGCGCGATACAGCGCGTGTTGCTTTTCAAGTTTCGTCCCCCTTCACCCTTTTGCTGATGTATTTTTTGTCTTGATCACCACCTCCTGCACGGATGTCAAATTGCAATCGAGTCCTCCAATGACTATGATTGTGCCGAAGAAGTGCGAAAATTAAAACTCTCTTGCCCTTGGTTTCCGCCTCACGGCGACGTCACGCCACAAGTCTATCCCGACGTCTTCAAGGACGACGGACTGGTGGCGGCGGGCAAACATTTCAACGTCTCTTGTAAACTTTTTCCGTGACTATGCTCAGCGATCTCTTCCTCTTTTGGACTGCTGTGGCCAGCAAGGCATGGAACTGCGCATGGGCAAGGTTTCATCTTTCCATTTGTGCTGTTCTTGGTTTGAGTTGCGGTTGCAATAAAGCGGGCCGCCTTAGTTGATCTGTTATCGACGGGCCTGCTCATCAATCAGGGGGTTCGGTTTTTACGCGGCACTGAAAGGTTACATCGTGCTGTTTGGCGAAGTATCATGATGCAGGAACAGTTTTTCGTATTGCGTCAGCTGGTGATGTATCCAAAGAAAGAAGCTATGTATCAAACTTGTTACATTGCGTGTCACATAAAATCATTTCATAGGCAAATAAATGGTAATCAGAAATTCTATGTCGTTACAGACCATCTATAGCAGCAAATGCACACGTCCTCCAAGTTTCACAGAAAACTCCTGGTACACATCGAGTCATAAATGCACCCCTATATTACGTCCCATTCATACATATGCGAGGCATAGATTGTTCGGGTTTGTACGGTAATGTAGCCAATTATCCTAAAATGGTGTTTTTTGTAGTGTAAGAAATGTGTCGCTTTCCCTTGCCCCCTAGTTCCCTTTATGAGATTGATGCTGGTGCTGCTTCTATTGTTGGTTGCCGTTGTTGGCGATGAGGTCGGTGGTGCCCTGGACGTTGTTGCGGACCTTGGCACCGCTCTGCTGGGCAAGGCTCTTGATGAGGCTGACGACCTGAGCAGGACTGTCAAGCTTCTGGAAACCCATGAGGTAGGCGGCGAGACCAGCAACGTGAGGAGAGGCTGTGAATTGAGTTAGTGTGAAACTTGACTTCAAGGTGATGAGAGATAACATACCCATGCTGGTTCCGCTAAGAGTAGCGGTATCAGTCTTGGACTTGATACCAACACTGAGGACATCAACACCGGGGGCGTAAATATCGACCTCGGGGCCAAAGTTGGAGAAGTCGGCTCGCTCATCGGTGGTGGCATCAAAAGCACCGACAGTGATGGCGTTAGGGGCAGAGCCAGGAGAAGTCAGGGCGGTCTCGCGCTGCAAGGTTGTCAGTCATGGTACTTTGCAATGAGAATGATGTTCACTTACGTTCTCGTTACCGGCGGCCACAACGGGGACAACGCCAGCCTTGAAGAGGGCCTCAATAGCGCGGTTGATGGCCGCGGAGAAGTCGCCACCAAGAGACATGTTCATAACAGCCTTGCCGGTCTTGCCCCTCTTCTTAGCATCGTCAATAACGAACTGCATGCCTTGAAGGACACCAGAGTTGCTGCCACCGCCTGAGGCGTCAAGAACCTTAACAGCAACGAGGTCAACCTTCTTAGCAACACCGAAGGTAGCACCGCCGATGGTTCCAGCGACGTGGCTACCGTGACCATTCTCATCATCATCCTATCCCAGTTAGCTTTGAATATCTTGGAAAAGTTTGGTGTTAACTTACAACATCGTTAATGAAGTTGCCGCCGAAAGTGGCACGGCCCTCAAATTCGCTGTGGTCAACCTTGATACCAGTGTCAACGATGTAAGCAGTGATACCCTCACCGGCCGAGTCGTCGAAAACGTAGGTATCCTCGTTGGCCTTGGTGTGGGATAGACGATCAAGGCCAGGAGGAGCGTTGACTTGAGCAATGGCAGCGTTAAGCTTGACGTGGGTATCAGCCTCGATGTAGGCAACCTCGTCGGAGTTCCAGAGGTCCTGAACAGTAATATCGTCGGCGTCAAGCGACATAGCACGCCACTTGTTCATGCGGAAAGACTGAATGGTAGTAGACATAGCCTTGCCGATTGAGCTTCGCTTGTTGAGGTTTCGCTTCTTGATAGCCGAAGCAATACTGAACTCCTTGGCGTTAATCGTATCATCGTCGAAGGTGTCGTTGTAAACAACGATGTATCGGTTAGGGATGATGTTAAGAGAATCCGGGTTGGAAAGCATAGGTCGAAGGAATGCGCTGATTCCCATCTTCTTGTCGAGTTCATCGCCTAGGCCACCAGTGATAGTGTCGGCCAAGTCGCCCAGGGTGCCAGATACATCAGCCGGGGCTGCAACAGGAGCGGCAGCAGCAAAAGGAGCTGCAACGAGCAGGGAAGCGAAGAAGTTTCTTAGGATCGCCATGATGAAAGTTGAATATTTGTTTTGTGTTGAGTTATAAGTATGTGCTGAAATGAGAGAAGTGAAGTGGTTCCAGCCGTTTCACTTAGTTGATGAGTCGATCGTTTAATAAATCGGTTTCGAAAGCCAAAGATAAAGCAATAAAAGAGTGCTATTAGAGGAGTTGGGCGATCAACGCTCCTCTCGTGTTGTTGAATAAGGACTGGTTGTGTAAGTTCGCAAGATCGCGATACACTGTTCTTGAATAAACAATGAAAGGATGGTGATTAAGCCAAATGGGACTGACTAGCAGCACAAAGAGGAAAAAGGAAGAAAGGGAAAGGAAGAATGAGAAATAATAATGAAAGACTCAAAAAAGAGCTTTTCCGACAATGAATAACCCGAACAATAGAATGAGAATGGCTGTCCGGCAGCTAACAATGGGTGGGAGATGTGGGTTTAATAGGAGAAACGAACAATAGAAGCTTGACCTCTGACTGGTGGCTTCCAATATTCAGATCAAGCTTCAGGAGGGAGCCGCAAGATCCATGGCGGGGATGGGGCACTAGGGGGCCGTGGACCCAGGGTTTCGGCGTCAGGGACCAGGGACCAGAGGACCAGGGACCAGGGGTCGGAGTTGTTTAGTTTAGTGTATGTAGAAGTCAGAAGCCTACCTATATCAGTGCCCTGCACATGTTCACACGACTAGGTAAGGTAGGTAGGTACACTATACCATAGTCGCCAAGTCAAACGCCTGGGCCTCACTCCAAGAACCCCTTAGAACCAGCAGGATCTTCTGTTTTGGGTGGGTTTTCAATGCTGAGATCGTACCTGTTTGGTAAGCTCGTCTACTTGATTCACTACGCTTTAGCACCACAGGCTTTGCGAATATACAAGAACCTGGGACACTTCAAGTGGCAGCTCATCAAGGACGAAACCATAATTGCTTTGGGGCAGTTATAATACCGTTTGTAACTGCATGGGATTCTGATGAATAATCATCTTTCATTGGTATATCCAAAATTGGGCGTTTGATTGCTGTTTCTTGAGAGTACCGACATAACCGCACGTCCCTCTATCTTGGCTGCAATGCGTTGGGTGAGAATGGCCGCCGTTGTCGACTTGTCAGTGCCCACAAGCCACAGGCCCCAGTTGAGCACCACCAATAACACACAGCCAATCCCGCCTAACCACTGTATTCAAGAGCTGGCGCGTCTGAAGTTGTACAGTAGTCGGCCAACGATCAGTGCTTTGGGTGCTAGTAGCGGCAAGATCAGTGAAAAGCTAGTACGGAGTATTATTGATGCCCCAAGCAAGGGGCAAGGAAAATCCAGATGCCTCCTTCTCGATCGTGCCGAGAGAGGTCTTGGCCGACTCGTGATGTGGGCTTGTCAGCTGGTCTCTACATGCCAACCCCAGACTGTCATGAAGCAGCTGCATCTTGAGATGAATCCGCGCGTACTAGGTCAGGGCCCAAGGGTGATACCGAGAAACATCATGCACTGTTAGCATCAAAAACACAACAGTTTTGTTCCTCACATGAAAAAGCTTGACGATGCAGTGTCATTGGCGGCAGATACAAAACCCCAATGTCACATCATCACGGAGGATCCACTGACTGGAAACCAGCCAAGCCCACCTAAGATTCGGCGCTTGAGGGCCCCTGGAATACCCCTGTCAATCCCAGCTTTGAAACAAGTGACACTAGGCTTTCGTGTCTAGACCTGCCAGGTACGAGTCGATCTGGTTGGGCCATGAAGTCTGTTCCCACGCGGCGTCTGGTGTTCAAACGACTTTAATCCCAAGCGCCTGCGAATAAACGCTAAATATTGACTGGTCTCGGGGTGATACGTATGCGAAGAGAACGCGTTGTCCTATTTCGCTTGCCATGTACTGGAGTAAACAACAATTTCATCTTGTTCTGTATTGATCGAGATGCGCCCCTTTGCCAGATCGAGTTTGCGCGGCTCACCGTTGTGCATCACCCGGGGGTTGTTTTGACAATCCTGAAAGGGCTCCAACGGCCGAATACAACGGACGATGAGCTTCGTGGAGGGTGACAATCCCGGGCAGTCGGGGATATAACAGGTAGGGCGCTATCATCTATGCAAGTCACCCTCCAAACGTGTCTCGAAGATTGGCGGGGAGCAAGGATGTCTGTGTCAAGTTCTGGTGTGGCTCTGTACGACTCGGTACTGGAAATTTACCATAGAGCATGGGGCTTAGTGGCCTCGGGACTAATAAAAGGAACTGACCTTCTCGAACAAGACAAGCAGTGAAAAGCTCTTCACGCATCTTATGTCATTGATTCATGGATCGCAGATTGGATCATGGACATTGGCATGGGACGAGACGACCGTTGAATAACTCCGGGGTTGGCACGGTTGAAACGCGGACTGGGAGGTGAAGGCCTCGGTAGAAAGATGTAACCATTGTCTCAAAGTCGAAAACTGTGATCGATAATGGCTTGCAGCCTCTATTCTTCACATCCATGTTTGATCCAAGCGACAGTGATAAGTTTACGAGGGAAAGGTGCCTATTGGCTGTTGCCGTAGACAGTTGCACTCATGTGACTTCCGCTTGGGTTGTGATGTACGCGCATTCTTGGGAAAGAACAAGCTCTGTTTTCCTCCTAAGCGGGCAATAATAAAACAGTCCAGTAAAATAAGATTTGACTCGATCAAAACACAAACTAAAAAAGAATAAACATGTGTTTACGTTTACCTCACTTTATTGTTAACATAAAACACAAACGGTACGCGAGCCCCGATGATCGCCCTCGGGTAGGACTTCGTCTGTTTTAGAAATACGGTGCTCTGAAACCCGCAGAACCGCATCTACAGAGTCTAGATCATCACAAGAGACATCCTTACGGCGCCGGGGCCCTTGGCCTATTCTCCATCCTGCTATTGTCCACGCAAGGCCCGTTCGTTTTGACAAGAAACTTTGACATTCGATAGGGCGGAAAAGCGGCAGCTTTGTTCCCGATCAGGCTCAGCCGCGGAATAATTCTGTCTCAAGTATGATTTATCGTATTATGAGTAGTGACTGTGTATAATCGGCTATGTCCCGTATTGGTCTCTATATTCCGTTGCTAAATCTTTATCTCTAATATCCGAAACCCCACCAAGAGGCCGGGAGATGACTCCAAGACACTATTGATTATGCATGCTTTGTGTACTTTGATGAACCTGGCAAGGATCACTAAAGGGTCTGAGCGGAGGATCGACCGCCATAGAAGCTTTATCTATCCATTACTAGAACTGCTTAGGTTTTGACCACGACGATTTGACGTGGTAGTAATGGTCTAGTGTATGGAGTGCAGAGTACGTTGATTAGAAGACAGGACAAATACATATAGGAGCATCGGCAAATTTCAAGCGAGCACTTTCTAAGTTATATATCCCAATGACTAATGATATCATCTGAGACACTTTGGACCTTCCAAATAGGGTGAAGAGTTGTCTTCATAATAAGTAAAGCTACTCGCAGCATCTCGCTTCACGAGCCCCCTTTCCCTGTCATTTCAGCCAAGACGGCATGCTTCCAAGTCATTTATTGACACAACGGTTTAGTCAAATCAATGCGGCATCTTATTACAGGTAGGTGTTACTGCATTGGCTGTTTTGGGCCGTTCTCATGATCATTTCTACCATAACCCCTTTTCTGATGGTTTTGCTGAGTCGGCTTCCACTTTGTCTCTGCACAATGTCATGCTTGCCATTCACCATTTCAAGAGTGAGAGCTTGGATGCTGTATCACAGCACTGCATTATGAGATGGTCTAGGCAAACATGACTTTTATAATCTTTGATGTTCTTACGAATTAGGCTAAATCCTAAGGGCTTTCAAATTGACAAACCACTGAACACCTAGGTAATATCAAAATCGATCAAATAGATGGATATAGGGGGGCTCCCATAAATATCGATCTCTTTCTAGCTTCCTGCCGCAACTTTTCTCGGACTGCAGGTTACAGAAAAGTTTCCTACATCAATTTCGAAGAGCCTTCAAAGTTTAGATATTGACGAGAATCAAGCTCGGTTCTCCACCACTGTTGAGTGAGCTGCATCGACTAAAGGATTTCTGGGCCTTCTATGTAGGTAAGTAAACATGACTTGGAGGGTCTTTCTCAAGCTTTCCGTTGCATGTATGTCAATTACGAACACAGCTCTCTTTCCATAATCTTCAGTACAGCCCGGAGGTTGACAGCCGCTTTAGAAGTCTCAAAACAAGCGAGAAGCATTAGTTTACTCTGCAACACATACAGGTAAATGGTCGAAATTCGAAGACTGGGAAGACTTGGGGGCACGATTAATGTCCGGAAAGAACTATTATTAGCATATGTTATACTTTCGAGCCTAAACCTAGCCATAGTCTTCATCCATATTTCGGTCTCAACGTTGACGAAGTATTGGGTGGCTTATTATCGCCGTCTATAACGGCATCTCCCAGCTTCTTTGTGACTCATAAGATAGTGTATCCCGATGTCCGATGCCGAAGAGCGGGGTTTGTATTCTTCCAAGACTCCAAATCCCCCACATTTTGATTCCATCTTCAACATCAGCTGATGCCACTGTTGGATGTAGTCCGGTTGTTCAATCTTTTGATCAGCTCGTATAAGAATCATCTGCATCCCTAACCGAGTGGTTCTCTTGATCTTTATAGAATTTCCTGTCCGTTCTCCATCTTCAACATGTCTGACTACTCTACTATCGAAACGACACTGGCTTCTATATCCGCTAGCTCCCAAACCATCGACCTTCTTCGGAACCTTCACAAGCAAGCTCTCGACGAGCCAGCCTATGTCAGCACAGATGGACCGGCCTCTACCGCCCTTGATAAGTTTGTTGCCCTGGACCCTGACAAGTGCGCCTTTGTCTACCTCCTGCTGCGATCTATGAAGGCGCGATTTGTGGTTGAAGCGGGAACATCTTTTGGTGTAAACACCATCTACCTCGCTCTAGCAGTTGCACAGAATGCTGGTTCAGGTTCAGGAAGGGTAATCGCCACTGAGAATGAGCCTGCCAAGGCTGATCGGGCTCGCAAGCACTGGAGTCTGGCGGGTGATAATATTCAAAAGTTTATTGAATTACGAGAGGGAGATTTGCGAGAAACCCTCAGGACAGATTTGCCAGAGCAAGTAGATTTTCTCCTTCTTGATAGTAAGTGTACTTCCGTGATTATGATAATGATCGTTGCTGGATACTGGTGCTAATCAAGTTCAAGTTTGGACCCCTCTGGCTCTGCCTACACTCAAGCTCGTCCAGCCGCGCATGAAACAAGGTGCTACGGTTGTAGTGGATAACACTGAGGCTGCCAAGGCTGGTTATAAGGACTTGATAGCTTACTTAGATGATACTGCTAATGGTTTCAAGATGTCGACCGTACCGTACTCTGGAGGTCTCTTGGTTGCTGTATATATGGGAAACTAGACATTTGATATTTCTGCATCGCAACCTGTAACAGCTTTTTGTGTACTACCTCATCATATACACTCCTCAAACATATTTAGTACATCATTATGGCTGAGGCTCGAGAATTGTTTACAATACTTGACCTGATATTCCTCAGCTAGACGTTGGTCAACGATTTACGCAGGCTCAGTCTTAGATCTAATATGAAGAAAACAATCAACCAGAAAAATGTTTTGGCCTGGTTAAAAAGTTCGGGTGTGGTTACCATTACTTTCCAAACGTCTTGGGCAATTAAAAGGAGGATTCGACGCACCTGAACATCTTTATCGTGATGTTTTTCGGTAGTGAAAGTGGGTTCGGCATTTGGTTATGGAGAAGCTGCAAGAACTTTCCCGCTTCGATATTGATCATCATGCAGCAGAATGATCGTCGGCAAACCACAAACATCGCTGAAGAAGTAGATATTCTTGAATACATGTAAACACAAATTTCTCTTTGTGACTGTGAATTGTTTAAGTCCTGATTCTATCGCTAAATACTTTACAAACATGATGTAGGGTATGTTATGAAAATCAAAATTTGCGCCTACACTCGTGGCAGCCAATGAGGGATGGAAAAAGTGCACGTCGTAATATTGAGTGCCATCCTTTCAGAGACAATGGATTACAATGGGTTTCAGATAGGAGACTCTGTCGATTGCTCCCCTTAACTTCATGGATCATGGAATGAATTGTCAATAGTGTGTGGGACTATCAAAGCGATAACGATGACTGTCAGTCAAAAGGAGAAGAAGGGAATAAGCAAAACAAGCCCAGCAGCAGGAGATCGCGCCTGGCGCGGCGCTAGGAAATAACCAACTTCAGGGTCTTGCAGGGGGTCAAGGTTGTCAGGCTGTCAGGCTGTCGCGGGAATATCGGGAGTTGGATCGAGCGTGGGGTTTTATGTACACGCAAGGTGAGCTGGTCGAAAAGCCCAGAGTTGAAGGACGTGGCCATTGGGTTGAGATTGTTAAAGTTTAGACATGTCTTGCGCCCAATGACGTGATAAAGTTGCTGATTCAGTTGCACATCTGGGCCAAAGTGAGGCGTTGGCTTAGGTGGATGTGATCGCCTGCGGTTGCGGTTGAGTAAGTGAGGAGAGTGGAGGTGCTAGTTATGCTACAGTACAAGGTTTATCTACTGACGGAGAAGCCCGCGCCCCGACTGAGTTGACGATTTGTTCATCACCAGGTGAATGAGAAGAAAAACGACCTCGGATTAATCTCTCTGGGTGATGGTTTCTGTTGTTACAGAGCCGTTGCCAAGTGGTTACCTGCAGAACCGACCACAAATTCCTTCCAAATGTACATCCGCATACTGCGCATCCCCTTCACATGCCCTTCAGCTTGCTGTGGACTGTGGAGATGGGTAATGCAATCTGCAGACTGCGGTGGATTCCCCCGTTGCCGCTAATAAGCACGCGACCTCCACTAGGTTCTTTGATAACGATCCATCCTGTCCATACAATCAATTACCATGCCATGCGTCAACCAGATAATGAATGCCGTTGCTACTACGGATACAATACGTACTGTGGTCATGTGTATTGCTTGTTCTGCCTCAGTATTTCAAGCTGAATGTACTGATACTGCTGCCATGGACACGTCGTCACCCAAGGGATCACCATCAAGGCTCTCTCTCGTTGCACTTAAAACAAAACAAAGCCTGGCACGCTTGGGTACATCGATCGACTTGGAACCGTAGTTTACACAAAGTGCTGAATAGACCAAAAAGAGAGATCCGTTAAAGCAGATTTGAGTTCAGCTGGTGAAGCAGAAGCCGTAGCGATCGTCTCATCCATAACAATAATAATACGGCAGAGCAAGGCAGAATGAGGGGAGAGTGAGGGGGGGGGGGGGGGGGGCG